>CAUYLG010065954.1:0-60061 GCA_963573385.1 Cacajao melanocephalus | reverse complement strand
TTTTTTTTTTTGAGACAGAGTCTTGCTCTGTCACCAGGCTGGAGTGCAGTGGCGCAATCTCGGCTCACTGCAACCTCCGCTTCCTGGGTTCAAGGGATTCTTCTGCCACAGCCTCCCGAGTAGCTGGGACCACAGGTGCATGCCACCACACCCGGCTAATTTTTGTATTTTTAGTAGAGATGGGGTTTCAGCATGTTGGCCAGGATGGTCTCGATCTCTTGATCTCATGATCCGCCCACCTCGGCCTCCCAAAGTGCTGGGATTACAGGCGTGAGCCACCGCGCCCGGCGAATAAATAAAATATTTGTTTTACAATTGCTGGCAGCTTAGATTTGACAGAATATGATAATGGTAATAGCAGCTAACCTTTTTGAAGGCACTGTTTGCCAAATATTTTTCATTTCCCTTGACATATTTGTATATCTTATGTCGGTGGTCTGTGATGCCCTTGTTTCTGGAAAAACTCACTCTTTTAAAACCGGATTAGAAATAGTTTCCTTTTTTTTATTTTTATTTTTATTTTTATTTTTTGAGAAATTGTCTGGCTCTGTTGGCCAGGCTGGAGTGCAGTGGCCTGATCTCCATGCACTACATCCTCTACCTTCCGGGTTCAAATGATTCTCCTGCCTCAGTCTTCTGTGTAGCTGGGATTACAGGCGCCCGCCACGATGTCTGGCTAATTTTTGTATTTTTAGTAGAGATGGGGTTTCACCATATTGGTCAGGCTGGTCTGGAACTCGTGACCTCAAATAATCTGCCTGCCTTGGCCTCCCAAAGTGCTGGGATTATAGGCTGGAGTCACCGCGCCTGGCTTTTTTTGTTTGTTTTAGAGACAGCGTCTCACTCTGTTGCCCAGGCTGGAGTGCAGTGGCGCGATCTAGGCTTACTGCAACCTCCCCATCCCAGATTCAAGGGATTTTTCTACCTCAGCCTCCTGAGTAGCTGGGACTGCAGGCGCGCGCCACCACCATGCCCAGCTAAATTTAGTATTTTTTAAGTAGATTTCGCCACGTTGTCCAGGCTGGTCTTAAACTGCTGAGCTAGGTGATCTGCCTGCTTGGGCCTCCCAAAGTGCTGGGATTACAGGCGTGAGCCACCACATCCAGTTTCCTCTATTTTTATTTGTTTATTTATTTATTTATTTTTGACGGGAGAGGTGGGAGTGTGGAGGGATGTTGGCCAAGCTAGTCTTGAGCTCTTGAGCTCAGGTGATCCCCAGTTTCCTTTATTTTTAAGAAAGGCTTCCCTGGCCGGGTGTGGTGGCTCACGCCTGTAATCCCAGCACTTTGGGAGGCCAAGGTGGGCGGATCACGAGGTCAGGAGATCAAGACCATCCTGGCTAACACGGTGAAACCCCGTCTCTACTAAAAATACAAAAAAAATTAGCCGGGCATGGTGGCACGCGTGTGTAGTCCCAGCTACTCTGAGGCTAAGGCAGGAAAATTGTTTGAACCCAGGAGGTGGAGGTTGCAGTGAGCCGAGATCGTGCCACTGCACTTCAGCCTGGGCGACAGATCGAGACTGTTTCACACAACAAAAAAAAAAAAAAAAAAAAAAAGAAAGAAAAGAAAAGAAAGGCTTCCTTGAGGTACTCTGAGGAAATTACGACTGTTTGAACTACATTCATTCCCGTTACCCAGCACATTTCTGTTGCACTGTAACCATTAGTTTGGGTGTCTCTCTTCTTAGATTGTAGGACCTTGAGGATAAATACTATCTTTTGTTTATGTTGGGTCCTCTGTATCCACCTCAGCCTCCTGCTTTTTCTAACTATCCCACATTAATTCTTTTTTTTTTATTTGATGCGGAGTTTGACTCTGTCTACTGGGCTGGAGTGTGGTGGCACGATCTCAGCTCACTGCAACCTCTGCCTCCCAGGTTCAAGCGATTCTCCTGCCTCAACCTCCCAAGAAGCCTGGGAATACAGGGGTGTGCCACCACGCCTGGCTAATTTTTGTATTTTCAGTAGAGATGGGGTTTCACCATGTTGGCCAGGCTGGTCTCAAACTCCTGACCTCAAGTGATCTGCCCTCCTCGGCCTCCCAAAGTGTGGGGATTACAGGCATGAGCTATACTGCGCCCGGACCACATTCTTTTAAAAGACCAAAACAATGAACAGCTAGTTTCATGTAGGTTGTAAAACTTGACCTTGGATTTACCGACACTAACATGTGCATTACACCTTACAGTCCATAAAATGTTCCTGCATTATTTCACTCCATTGTCACATCTTTGTCAGGTTAGGTATTAGCGCATTTGTAGTTGAGCAATTTACTCATCAACAACCAGAGCTGTATGTAGTCTGTAGCTTCGTTGCTTTATCCTTGGTCTCAATAGTCATTCTACTGTACTACAGCTATCAGAGCAGGGATTGATGCCTTAAAGGATGGCAGCTTTTGCAAAACTGGAATAAGGGAGTATGGAAAGGCACCCCCAAACAGGAGAGGTAGCGCACAGCTTGAACAAAATCGTGCTCAGGAAACCTAGAAGCAGCATTGTGTATAGCAAAGGATGATTGGAACGTCTGCTGAGCCTCTTTGAGTTCTTTCACCAGTCAAACCCCTTACAAGGCTCCAGGTTTGGCCTCTAGTTTTGGATCGCCCCGCCTCCGCCCTTTAATCTATACTTCCTCCCTCCCTTAGCGCGGCACTGCATCAGTCCCTTAGCCACTCCGAGGCCACCAGCCAGCCTCCCAAAGCCCATTGGGTGGTCCACCCTTTCAGTCTCGGCTCCTCCCGCGAGAGGCACCGCCTCTCACAAGCTGCTCTCCTTTTTCTGTTCTTCCGGCACAGGAGGCGTAGGCCGCCAAATCAGTCGGTAAAGTGGCGGGCAGTCGAGCAGCAGGAAGCGGTCTCTCTTTCCCCAAACCCCACTGCCTTGTGGGATCTCGGCAAGTCATCCACCCATTCCCGCGCCTAGGCAAGTTTTCCGGATCCGTCCACCCCGCCTCCCTCGTAGTGTACGGAAGCTGAGAGGGCCCGGGGACAGGCATGGCGGCGCACCTTAAGAAGCGGGTTTATGAGGAATTCACAAAAGTGGTTCAGGTAAGTTCTGGCGGGAAAGATCCAGAACCGACCCGGAGCAGGGGAGATTATCCAAAACCCAGGCACTTTTCCAGAACAGAACAGGCTCCATACGCCCGTGTTAAGTGCTAACTTCTTGATAGTCTTTAATATTGCGCGTTAGTGGGCGTGTTAGTTTGCAGCCGCTGTTGTCATTAATATGTGTATTCTGACAGGATTTAAAAAAAATTATTAGGAGAAACTGTTTTTAATTTGCGGAACTGTCTTATCCGTTGTCTCGTTATCTCATTTTATTCTTTTACACAACTTGGCTACATCGCGTTTAATTAGCATCCTCGTTTTCTAGATGTGGACATTTAGCCTTCCCGAGGGGTACGAGGTTACAGCCAGTTAGCAGCGGAGCCGCTTCTAGCCTCCCTGCCCCCACGTTCCAAAAAAAGCTCCCAGGGACCAGTTGGGATATACGAAAGGTTCTAAGGGGCTGAAAGAAGGGTCTATAGAATTCCTTCAGGCGCAGTCTAAGCATGTGGGATCACAGACTTCGTAGGGGAAGAGCTCTCCATTGGTGGAACAGCTAACCCAGGAAGGAGGGCAGTACCTTCCCCACCATGAAGTTGTCAAAGGTAGGCAGAGCCCCAGTCAGAGCAGTCAGTGATGCTCCATGTGTCTCCATGTAGATGTCGCTAGGGTTGATCCCAAATCCTAAGGTCCCATTTCTCATATTTTAATGTGTATACAAATCACCTGGGGACGTTGTTCAAATGTAGATTCTATTTGATAAGTCAAGCAGAGGAGGTAAGGCAAGATTCTGCATTTTTGGCATGCCCCCAATTCATGCTAATGCATCGGTTGCATTCTTAGATCCTTAGACTTGTAGAGTGGCAAGGCTTAGAGCATCCAGCAGGATACACTTCCTTAAACATTGTATTGATTCATTCATCCAGCAGTAAATGAGTGATAACTGTGTATCAGCAATGGTGAAAAGTGTTGAATTACAAAGTCCTATACACACCACAGTCACTGCCGTGTAGGAGCTCGCAGGCTGGTTCTGGGAGAGTTAGAACTGTGCATCTGTGATTGTAGTACAGAGAGATAACTGCTGATAAGTCTTCCTTCTTTTCTCTTTTGTAGCTCTTGTTTTTCCTAAAGCAAAACTCTTCAGCCCTCTGTGATCTGACAGTATTTCTTTCCAGCCTTATGACTTGTCATTTCCTTTTTTTTGTTTTGTTTTGTGGGTACATATTTGTAGCATGCCCCTGTAGTCTGCAGGGAAGGTAGAGCTCTCTCTTTGGTAGCTTGCTTTTTGGGATTTCTTGGCTCTGTTTCCCATGCTCACTTTTTTTAAAATTGTGCTAAAATATGTTAATACATAATATAAAGTTTACAATTTTAACAATTTTAAGTGTAAAGTTCAGTGACATTAAGAACATTAGCACTGTTGTGCAATGTAATTTCCTTTTTTCCTAACATTCTGTTCCTATTTCCCAAGACCACTCACCCTTCTTCCACCCATCCTCACATGACCAGATATGCCATGTGTTCATGTGTTTGCATATCTTCATACTCTTGCACTGGTTGTCTCTTTTACACAGAATACATGCCATTCTTCCCTTTCTTTTTGTTCTCCATCCGGTGGACTTACATTTGTGCTTCAAGACCCAACTGAAACCTCAATAAGAGCTTAGTCTCTTCTTCACCTGTTTCTGTAGCATTCGGTTGTATTAATCTATTTGTACTTTTCATTCAATGCTACTCTAATTATTAGTGTACCTATCTTCCCACCAGTCTGAAGTCCTTGATGGCAGAGATAATGCCTGGTTCATCTCTGTGTCCTGGAGATGGACAATAGGGCCTGGGTCACTAAAGTGGTGGTGGTGGTTGAATAGTTGATATTGGTTTGTCTTCTTCCTTACATAGAACTTAGGGAAAACATTCCTAGCCTTTGACCTAACCAGCTTAGATAAGACTGAAAACTGAACTTGAGAGGAATAGGATAGAAATGGTAAGAATTTTAAGGGAAGAGCCAATTTCTTCATTTAATTTTTCATGAGTGGTTAACATCAAAGTGATTAATGAGATCTTAGTGCTTCTGTTCTTTTTTCTCCGATGAAAAGATGAGGAGGGAGAACTGATATGTACCTAGCACTTACATATGTGTATAATAAAGTTATATATAATAACAGATTTAGCAAATAGCCCTGTGATAATAAAGTATTGGTATGCCCTCCTATAGAAGAAGGCCTTCCCTAGCTAGTAAGTTGTTATTGAATACAAATTCCTCTGACTCCAAAGCTCTTATTCTTTTTTTTTTTTTTTTTTTTTTTTGTGTGTGTGTCAGTCTCCGTAGAGACTGTCAAAAATTGCCAATGCCGACTGTATTGCAAGTCGTCACGGCGGGGTATTGGGAAAAGTTTTCAATTAGCAATAATCGCGCCTTGGATAAACCTCATTGGCTACGATACTGCCACTGCGCAAAGCTAAAGCCCTTATTCTTTTTATCATGTCATACTGTATTCTTGTCTAGAATAGTCCTAGTCTCTTTTCTATAAAAAAGTGAATTTGTAAGCAGATGATTGCTCAGCGCTTAAAAATGCAGCATTAGGTGTTAAGGAAATTTATTTTATTTTTATTATTTGAGATAGAGTCTCATTCTGTTGCCCAGGCTAGAGTGCAGTGGTACAGTCTCGACTTACTGCAACCTCCACCTCCCAGTTCAAGCAGTTCTCTGCCTCAGCCTCCCGAGTAGCTGGGATTACAGGCGCCCGTCACCACATCCAGCTAATTTTTTTTGTATTTTTAGTAGAGACAGGCTTTCACTATTTTGGTCAGGCTGGTCTTGAACTCCTGACCCCGTGATCCACCTGCCTCGGCCTCCCAAAGTGCTGAGATTACAGGTGTGAGCCACTGTGCCTGGCCTATTATTATTATTATTATTATTTTTGAGATGGAGTCTCGCTCTGTTGCCCAGGCTGGAGTGCAACAACACGATCTTGGCTCACTGCAACCTCCACCTCCTAGGTTTAAGCGATTCTCCTTCAGCCTCCTGAGTAACTGGGATTACAGGCATGTGCCACCACGCCTGGCTAATTTTGTATTTATAGTAGAGATGGGGTTTCTCCATGTTGGTCAGGCTGGTCTTGAACTCCTGACCTCAGGTGATCTACCTGCCTTGGCCTCCCAAAGTGCTGGGAGTACAGGTGTGAGCCACCGAGCCCGGCCTGTTATTATTTTTCACCATGTTTCCCAGGCTGGTTTTGAACTTCTGGGCTCAAGGTATCCTCCTGCCTCAGCCTCCCAAAGTACTAGGATTATAGGTGTAAGCCACAATCCCCATCCAATATTTGTTTCCTTTCCTTTCTTTTTTTTTGTTGGAGTTTCACTCTTGTTTCCCAAATTGGTGTGCAGTTGTTTGATCCTGGCTCATCGCAACCTCTACCTCCTGGGTTCAAGCGATCCTCAGCCTCCTGTGTAGCTGGGACTATAGGCGTGTACCATCATGCCCGGCTAATTTTTGTATTTTTAGTAGAGACGGGGTTTTGCCATGTTGGCCAGGCTGGTCTTGAACTCCTGGCCTCAAGTGATCCGCCTACCTCAGCCTCCCAAAGTGCTGGAGTTACAGGCGTTAACCACCACGCCTGGCCCGGTATTTGTTTTCTAATAAAGAATGGACTTTGGGAGGCCGAAGCAGAGGGATCACTTGAGGTCAGGACTTTAAGACCAGCCTTGGCAACATGGCAAAACCTCATCTCTACTAAAAATACAAAAATTAGCCGGGTGTAGTGGCATACACCTGTAATCCTAGCTAGTTGGGAGTCAGGCATGAGAATTGCTTGAACTGGGCTGGGTACATTGGCTCACGCCTGTAATCCCAGTACTTTGGGAGGCCAAGGCAGGCGGATTGTGAGGTCAGGAGTTAGAGACCAGCCTGGCCAACATGGTTAAATCCTGTCACTACTGAAAATACAAAAATTAGCTGGGTGTGGTGGTGCATACCTGTAGTCCCAGCTGCTAGGGAAGCTGAGACAGGAGAATTGCTTGAACCTGGGAAGCAGAGGTTGCAGTGAGCAGAGATTGTGCCATTGCACTCCAGTCACCTGGGCAACAAGAGCGAAACTCCGTCTCAAAAAAATTAAAAAAAAATTGAATTGCTTGAACCTAGGAGGTTGGAGGTTGCAGTGAGCCAAGATTGTACCATTGTACTCCAGCCTGGGTGACAGCGTCTCGCTCTGTCTCACAAGAATGGAGTAGATCCTTTGTGTGGGCTCTAAACTCAAAGGCTACCACAATCCTCAGAGATAGGTAGATCAAAATGTTAGTGTAAGGCTGGGCACAGTGGCTCATGCCTGTAATCCCAGCACTTTGGGAGGCTGAGGTGTGAGGATTGCTTGAGCCCAGGAGTTAGAGACTAGCCTTGGCAACATACAGAGATCCCATCTATAAGAAAACAATAGTATACCTATTTTACAGAGAAATAAACTGAGACTTGGAGAAATTAAATGACTTTCCTAAAGTCATAGGAGCTGGTAAAGGCAAAATTGAGACTTATGGCCTCATCACCAACCTGGAGCTGTTTTTCCAGTTTTTAGTACTGTTTTTTCCTGAGTCTGTCAGCTGAATACATTATTTGGCATAATGGAAAATTATTTCCACCAAATGAGGCAAAGTTAAATTTACAGGTTCTGTGTTTTCAGTTAGGTCTTATTTTCTCTACCCCTCGCAGCAGCAACAAGAGGAAATTGCTACTAAGAAACTCCGACTAACAAAACCAAGTAAATCTGCAGCACTCCACATAGATCTATGTAAAGCTACCTCTCCAGCAGATGCTTTGCAATACCTGCTCCAGTTTGCCCGGAAGCCTGTCGAGGCAGAAAGCGTAGAAGGAGTAGTCAGGATTCTCTTGGAACATTATTACAAGGTAAGAAAATCCTAAGGATCTGATGGGCGTATTATCATGGGAGTTTTATCATGTCTGCAGAACGGTTAATATTACAAATAAATAAGGTATTCATTAGCAAGCTTTTACAGAGTATCTTCCTTGTGCTAGGTACTGTGGATACAGAGATTAAAAAAAATGCAGATTTTCTCAGGAAGTTGCAGTATATTAGATGGAAACAAGACATGTTAATGATAAGGTGCATCATACCGCTGAAGGTACCCGTGAGTGCAATATGTACAGAGTGCAGTGGAAGCACAAAAGAGGAGTTAACATCTACCATGACCCATTCATCTCTGGAATGTGGTCCCCTTAATAACCTGCTGTTCCTGTCCTAATTCATGGCCCTCATACCTAATGGCAGTGCTCTCTTTTTTTAATTCAAAATATTTTAAAAAAGATTTTTTTTTTTCTTGAGACAGAGGCTTACTGTCACCCAGCCTAGAGTTCAGTGGCACCCTCATAGCTCACTGCAGCCTGGAACTCCTGGGCTTACGTGATTCTCCTGCCTCAGCCTCCCAAGGAGCTGAGACTACAGGCATGTGCAACTACTGCAGGCTAAGTTTTATTTTATTTGAGACAGAGTCTTGGTCTGTGACTCAGGCTGGAGTGTAGTATGTGATCTTGGCTCACTGCAACCTCTGCCTTCTTGTTTTTTTTTTTTTTTTTTACACCTATTATGCCATGAATTCATAGGGAATAGGTTCCAGCAGCTCAGGCTCCTTCCCATTGGTTCTCTCAAAGTGTGCTTCTCTGGGTGGAGCAGGCTGGCGCTTCAGTTGAACCCAGGTACCTTTCTCTTTGGCTTCTTTCTTTTTCTGATCATTTTCCTTCACACGTTTCAGGAAGCTACCTCGGCTCTTAGAATGCTTGATGTGCTCAATATGCACATTAATTATCTTGGCAAGAATCTTGCTCTTGTTTCTTTACAGTAATGCCAACAGCTTGCTGGGTAATGTTGTAGACTCTTCCAGTTTTGCTATAACATTTGTGGGGCATTCCTTTTTGAAAAGTACCCATTCCCTTGATGTTTACAATATCACCTTTCTTATATATTTGCATATATGTGGCCAAAGGAACAACTCCATGTTTTCTAAAAGGCCTAGAGAACATGTATCGAGTGTCTCTCCTCTTTCCCTTTGTGTTTGTCATTTTGGCTAATTACTGGAAGATGGTGGTTCTGGCTGAAAGGAAGGCTGCCTTCTTGGTTTAAGTGATTCTTCTGCCTCAGCGTCCAGAGTAGCTAGGACCACAGATGTGCACCACCACACCCAGCTAATTTTTTTTTTTTTGTATTTTTAAAACAGATGGGGATTTGCCATGTTGGCCAGGCTGGTCTTGAACTCCTAACCTCAAGTGATCCATCCATCCTGGCCTTCCAAAGTGCTGGGATTACAAGTGTGAGCTACCATGCCCAGCCTGAAAATTGTTATTATTATTACTATTATTATTTTTGAGACAGGGTCTTGCTTTCTCTCCCAGGCAGGAGTGCAGTGGTGCTATCATGGCTCACTGTACCCTTGACCTCCCAGGCACAATTGATCTTCCTACCTCAACCTTCTGAGTAGCTGGGACTACAGGTGTGTGCAGCATGCCCAGCTAATTTTTGTATTTTTTTTGTAGAGACAGGGCTTTGCTGTGTTGCACAGTCTGGTCTCAAACTCCTGGGCTCAAGCAATCCATCTGCCTTGGCTTCCCAAAGTGCTGGGATTACAGGTGTGAACCATCATACCCAGCTCCCAAATTATTAAGCTTATAGAAAAGTAGATAAAATACTATCATGACCTACCAAATACTCATTCCTAGAATTTAACAGTTGTTACTATTTTGCCAAATTTGCTCTATTGGTTTTGCTTTTTTTTTTTTTTTTGAAAGGAATCTTACTCTGTTGCCCAGGCTAGAGTGCAGTGACGCAGTCTGGGCTCACTCCAACATCCGCTTCCTGGGTTCAAGCTATTCTCCTGCCTCAGCCTCTTGAGTAGCTGGTGTGTGCCATCACACCTGGCTAATTTTGTATTTTTAGTAGAGACAGGGTTTCACCATGTTGACCTGGCTGGTCTCAAACTCCAGACCTCAGGTAATCCACCCGCCTCGGCCTCCCAGAGTGCTGGGATTACAGGCATGAGCCACCATGCCTGACCTTGTTTTGCTGAATTTTTAAAAGATATATCCTTTTAAAAAAATTATTTCATTACATATCTCTTTTTTTTTTTTTTTGAGACGGAGTTTTGCTCTTGTTACCCAGGCTGGAGTGCAATGGCATGCTCTGGGCTCGCTACAACCTCTGCCTCCTGGGTTCAAGCAATTCTCCTGTCTCAGCCTCCCGAGTAGCTGGGACTACAGGCGCACGCCACCATGCCCAGCTAATTTTTGTATTAGTAGAGACAGGGTTTCACCATGTTGACCAGGATGGTCTCAATCTCTTGACCTCGTGATCCACCCGCCTCGGCCTCCCAAAATGCTGAGATTATAGGCGTGAGCCACTGTGCCTGGCCCATTACATATCTCTTAAAATGGAATATCTTTTTGTTGTTTTCTTTTTTTTTTCTCACTGCTATGAGAAAGTAGAGCGACTTTTTATTTTTTAACGTAGCCACTTAACCATAATGAGTAAAGTTAAGTAATTCTTTAATGTTAGCTAAGAATTAGTTGATATTTAGATTTCTCTAGTTGTTCCCCCAATATTTTTTTATGGTTGATGTGTTTAAATCAAAATGCAAACCAGGTCCCAACATGGCATTTAGTCTTTTTTTTTTCCCCACAGGCAAAGAAATGCAGGCATGTAGTCTTTTTAAATCTCTAGAACAGTTCTTACTATTTTGATGACATTGATTTGATGAAGAAACTGAAACAGTGCCTGGCAAGTTCCTTGGAACGTTGAAGGGGCATTATAAATGTTTCACTTATGTTTTACATGAATAAAATCAAGCTTTCTTTTTTTGGTTGTTATTTCTTTTCTTTAAAAAATCTTATCTATGTATCTAGAGA
Source organism: Cacajao melanocephalus (assembly GCA_963573385.1). Taxonomy (NCBI): domain Eukaryota; kingdom Metazoa; phylum Chordata; class Mammalia; order Primates; family Pitheciidae; genus Cacajao; species Cacajao melanocephalus. The sequence goes on along the minus strand of CAUYLG010065954.1, from coordinate 49,117 downwards.
CTGGCTAATTTTTGTATTTTTTATTTATTTATTTATTTATTTATTTATTTTTACAGACGGGGTTTCACCATGTTGGTCAGGCTGGTCTTGAACTCCCAACCTCAGGTGATCTGCCCGCCTTGGCCTCCAAAGTGCTTGGATTACAGGCATGAGCCACCACACCCGTCTAATTTTTGTATTTTTGATAGAGATGAGATTTTACCGCCCTTTTGCTCCCTTTTTCTTTCCCTACCCTTTGTCTCCTTTTTAAAAAAAAATAAAAGAGAGAGAGAGATGGGGTTTTACCATGTTGCCACGGCTAGTCTGAAACTCCTGGGCTCAAGCGATCCACCTACCTCAGACTCCCGGAGTGCTGGGATTACAGGCATGGACATGAACCACTGTGCTTGGCATCTTTTTTTTTGAGAGAGTGTTGCTCTGTTGCCCAGGCTAGAGTGCAGTGGCATGATCACTGCTGACTGTAGTCTGGACTCCTAGGCTCAAGCCATTCTCCCACCTCAGCCTCCTGAGTAGGTGGGACTACAGGTGCATGCTACCACTTCCAGCTAATTTTTTCTTTTTTAATTTTTGTAGAGATGGAGTCTCACTGTGTTGCCCAGGCTGGTCTTGAGTTCCTGAGCTCAAGCAATCCTTCTGGTCTTCCCAAAGGGTTGGGATAATAGGTGTGAGCCACTGTATCTGGCCAAAATCAGGATTTCTCAAGACGTTTTCAATCTCTCAGTGATCTATTTTCAGTTAGTCTTTTTCTTAGCAATATCTACCATTATTATGATATTAAAGCTCTATTATCATTAATCATCTATAATAATAATTCTAAAAGCAGTTAATATTTGTATAGCTTGTTAGAGTTTGTAAAGCACATTCCACGTGTAATATTTTATTTAATCTTGATGACAGCACCATTGTTACCTCTAAATTCCAGATGTGGAACCAAGCTTAGAGCAGTTTAGTATTCAAAGTTACCCAGCTAGTAATTGAAAAGTATGGATTTGAACTTGGGTTTTTTTTTTTAAAAAAAACAAAAAACCTTTTGTTATGGAACATTTCAAATATATACTATGCAAGTAGAGAGAATAGTTTAATTAATTCACATGTACTCATTACCCGGCTTCAAAAGTTATCATTTTGTGGCCAAACTTGTTTCATTTTCCCTTTTCCCAAATCCACTTCCACTTCTTCACCCTTACCTTCTCCACCAGATTCTTATGAAAATAAATTCCTTGTATCATATTATTTTATTCATAAATTTCTATTAATATCTTTAAATGGTGAAGACTTTTTTTTTTTTTTTGAGAAGGAGTCTTGCTCTGTCACCCAGGCTGGAGTGCAGTGGCGTGATCTTGGCTCACTGCAACCTCCGCCTCCCAGGTTCAAGCAGTTCTCTGCCTCAGCCTCTCAAGTAGCTGGGATTACAGGTGCCTGCCACCACACCTGGCTAACTTTTTGAATTTTTAGTAGAGATTAGGTTTTCAAGGCTGGTCTTGAACTCCTGACCTCATGATCTACCTGCCTTAGCCTCCCAAAGTGCTGGGATTACAGGCGTGAGTTATGGCGCCCAGTTGACTCTTTTTAAAAGCATAATCATAATCTATTGTCATGTCTAAAAGAAAAATTGAACTCGGGTGTTTTGATGTCAGATCTCAAGCACTTTAACCAGTCCATGCTGCTTGCATTAGTCAAGCAGACTCTAGCTCCAAAGGAAATGAAGAGGGATGCCAGATGGATCCAGTTCTAGATTGGTGACCATCGTGTTTTTTTACCCTTTCTTCTGTTCTATCCAGAAATGTGGTATCTTGTATTAACATTTTAGTAAATAAAACTACCCTGTCTTCTGCTTTTTCCTACTTTTTTTTTTTTGTGTTTGTGATCAGGCAGTAGTTTCTGAACTTGTTTCACACGAGGGAGTCTTCACTTATACTACCGTGCTAGTTGCTGTGGAGGATGCAGAGCTGTGAGACATGTTCCTTGTCCTTTAGGGGCTAGCAGTGTAGTCGGCAGACCATATATGTAGTATGTAGGTAGTAAATGCTAAAGTTATTCATTTGCTCGTTTTTTCATTTGCTCAGCATGTCTGAATACTCACTCTGTGCCAGGCCTTGTGCTTCATGTTGGTAATAGCAATGTATATGATGTAATCCCTGATCTGAGTCTTGAGTGAATATGAAATGAATAATAACAATATAGTGTTTCAGGTCTTCTGAAATCTGGGTCAGGTTATGATATGGCCTCAAAGAAGGGGGTGATCAATTATTGGAAGCAGGGATCCAGAAATGCATTATAGAGTGGTAGTGATGTTTGAGAAAAGTCCTAAAAATAGATTTTGGCCAGTTGGAAAACAGAGGGAAAGACATTTTAGTTGTGAGCAACTGTGAACGTGGACTTGGAGATGCTGCAGGCTATTACATTAGAAGAAATGCAACTAGTTTGGCTGGTATAGATTTTAGGTTGAGAGCTCATCAAGAGATAAGACTAGAAGGCTTGGAAGGGATCTGATTCTAAAGGGCCTTGTATTCTACCTTGTCAGTTTTTGTTTTAGAAATGTCACTCTGAGGGGAAGTATGGAGGATAAAGGAATTGGATGACTGAAGTTAGAGTGACCAATTAGAAGACTGTATGTTTGGAGAAAGGTGATGAAAGCCTGAACCAGGACAGTTTTTTTTTTTTTTGGGAGACAGAGTCTCACACTGTTGCCCAGGCTGGAGTGCAGTGGCACAATTTCAGCTCACTGCAACCTCCACCTCCCGGGTTCAAGGCATTCTTCTGCCTCAGCCTCCCGAGTAGCTGGGATTACAGGCACCCACCACCACGCCTGGCTAATTTTTGTATTTTTAGTAGAGACGAGGTTTCACCATGTTGGTCAGGCTGGTCTCGAACTCCTGACCTCAGGTGATCCACCCACCTCGGCCTCCCAAAGTGCTGGGCTTACAGGCATGAGCCAATGTGCCCGGCCTTTTTTTTTTTTCTAACATGGTCTCACTTTGTTGCCTAGGCTCAGGTGCAGTGGTGTGATCACGGCTCACTGAAACTTCCACCTCCCAGTCTTATGCAATCCTCTTACCTCAGACTCTCAAGTAGCTGGAACTATAGGTGTGTGCCACCATGCCTAGCTAATCATTTTTTAATTGTGGTAACAATTAAGATTTATTATCGTAACCATTTGAAGTGTGCAGTTCATGCATATTAAGCACATTCATATTGTTATGCAGCCATCAGCACCATCCATCTCCAGAACTTTTCTCGTCTTGTAAAACTGAAACGCTTTCCGCATTAAATAGTAATCCTCCATTCTCCCATCCCTCCAGCCCCTGGCAACCACCATCTACATTTTTTTTTTTGAGACGGAGTTTCACTCTGTTTCCTAGGCTGGAATGCAGTGGTTATGATCTCAGCTCACTGCAACCCCTGTTTCCCAGGTTCAAGTGATTCACCTGTCTCAGCCTCCCGAGTAGCTGGGACTATACTCGTGCACCACCATGACTGGCTAATTTTTTGTATTTTTTTCTTTTATGATTATTATTATTTTAGACTAGTCAAGTGCAGTAGTGAGAAGGGGGGAAAGAGTAGAACAAGGAGTTCAAGCTGTAACTGTGAACAGTCAAGATAACTCACTACCTTTGGACCAGCCAATTTTTTGTATTTTTAGTAGAGACAGGGTTTTGCCGTGTTGGCCAGTGTGTTTTCAAACTTCCAAACCTCAGGTGATCTGCCCGTCTCGGCCTCCAAACATGCTAGGTTTATAGGCATAATCCACTGCGCCCGGCCTCATTCTACATTTTGTCTCCATGATTTTAACTACTCTAAGTACCTCATATAAGTGGAATTATATAGTATTGTCTTTTTGTGCCTGGCTTTTTTCACTTAGCATGATATCCTCTAGGTTTAATCATGTCGTAGGCTATGTCAGAACTTCTTTCTTTTTTAAGGCTAAATATTCCATTGTGTGTATATAACCATATTTTGCTTATCTATTCATTTGCCAATGGATACTTACGTTGCTTCCACATTTTAGCAATTGTTAATAATGCTGTTATGAACATATTTGTACAGATATTTCGTCAAGACCCTGCTTTCAGTTTTTTAAGTATATACTCAAAAGTGGAATTGCTGGATCATATCAAATTCTATTATTAATTTTTTGAGGAACCACCATACTGTTTTCCTACACTTGATATTAGCCAAAAGGCCCAGAAGCAACTTCCACCATACTGTTTTCCAGAGTGGCTTTGCTGTTTTCATCCCCATCAGCAGTGCACAAAGGTTCTAATTTCTCCACATCCTGGCCAACACTTGTTTTCTGGTTTTTAATAGTAGCCATCTTAATGAGTTTGAGATGGTGTCTCAATGTAGTTTTGATTTGCATTTCCCTAATTATTAGTGATGTTGAATGTCTTTTCATGTGTTTATTTGGCCATTTGTATATCTTCTTTAGAGAAATGTCTATTCAAATACTTTGCCCAGTTTTGATTTGGGTTGTTTCTTTTGTTGTTTAGTTTGGAATTCTTAATATGTTCTTGTTGGGAACCAGTCCAACCCCTTACGTGGGTGCCCTTAGTCCTGGCGGTGACGAGGGATTGAGAAAAGGAAATAAAGACAGAGACACAAGAGTAGAATTTACAGCATGGGTCCAGGGGACCAACATGGCAACTACGTTGACCCAGAGCTCTGGGCTCCAAACACTTTTACCATGTGCACAATCTCATTGATCTTATAGGTGTGGAAGGGGAGGGTTAAAGGAGTAGGTAAGATGGCTGGGTGGAGAGCACTTGAGATCCTTCTAAGACATGCTAAACAAGTACTCTTGAGTTTATCACCGATTGTTATCAGGATGGGGCAGCATCAGAAGTATAGCCATCCGTGTCTTACCACTCTCAATGCATCAAGGGGCTTTTATCTCCAGAGCATTGAGGACATAGAACAATTAAAATCACTCCATATTCTGAGAACCTAGGCAGAGCCCGAGGTGTTCCGTGATCTCTGCGCTGCAAGGCTTATTCTCCTCCTTGCTAGCTCCCATCTGCAAAGACTCTCAAGGATATTGTGAGCAGAGGTTACCTCCCTTCTTAGAGATCTTTGCCTAAGCCCTTTTTACAAGGCCCTCATGCAGTCTATGTTGAGAAGGCATTCATGGGACCAGAGCAGTATTAGTATTCCCTTCTCTGCAGCCACCCCGAGGTGTTCCCTGTTGTTACTGTGCTCTCGGATAGTCTTTACCATAGGCCTCCTGTTGCTGCTTGATTTCTAATTAACTGCACCAATAATATAGTTTAGTTTGGTTTATAAACTTAAGTGTACTGTGAGCCAATCAAGCTTATAATTATTTAGCTAGAATTAACATAGGTCTCCCCCTGGCCATCTTGATCCACAGTTCTGATGCTAATTGACTATCTTGACCCACAGTTCTGATACTAATTTCAAATCGAGAATTAACTTTACAACTTAAAGAACTAGAAGACAACTGGCGCAGGGTAGCTCACACGTGTAATCCTAGCACTTTGGGAGGCCTAGGCAGGAGCCCAGGAGTTTGAAAGCAATCTGGCAACATACTGAGACCCTGTCTCTATTATTAAAAAAAAAAAAACAAAACTAGAAGAAGAGCAAACTAAACCCAAACTTAGTAGAAGGAAGAAAATAATAAAGATTAGGGAACTGATATTTGACTGCCTACTATATGCCTGTTTTTGTGCTAGTAATTTTCCTCTCAGTAGCCCTCTGAGGTTATTACCACCATTTCACAGATAAGGCTTAGAGCTATTAGGTAGTGAATACAGGATTCACATCTAGATCTAGCTAATTTAAAAGCCCTTTCTCTTTCTGCTTCACCTCACACCCTAAGTTCCCAAGAAAGTGACTTCTAAAGTTATGTACATAATACATGGCATAGCATGCCAGGATTTTAGATCTTTTGACACCGTGTCTGTTGCCCCTTCCCCTGCTTTAGGCCTCCTTATTGTGCCTGGTGACCTGCTTAGAAAATGAATGTAGGAGGCAAGGAGTTGGTCTTACTTGAAAAGCACCTCATCCTTTGCGCATACACTTAAGTAATTTTGTCTTACAGTATAGAAAGGTGATTTACTCTCAGCACTTGCAAGGTACCTTTTTTCCTCTCATTTCACATATATTTATTGAAGATATGTTTGTATATTTATTGATCTTTTTAGTGTCAGATATTATGCTATATTATTTAGATGTGGCAGTGAACAAGAGAGCATTCCTTTCTGTCTTTGGAAGAAATTTCTCACCACAGGAATTTTGGTGCCCATTAGAGACCACCTCCCACTCTCTAAGCTAACACAGCCAGACTATTTTTTTGATAGTCTCATCTGCCACTGGGGCCCAGGCACAAGAGTTAAACTCAGACAATCACAGTTGCCTTCTTGAGACTTCCAATCAGGATCTGGTGGTTCAAAACAGATAGGGATGAGCCCAGTGGCTCACACCTGTAATCCCAACACTCTGGGAAGCCAAGGCAGGAGGATTGCTTGAGCTCAGGAATTTGAGACCAGCCTGGGCAACAAAGCAAAAGGTCATCTCTATTAAAAATTTAAAAAAAGTAGCCAGATGTGGTAGCATGCACCTGTAGTCCCAGCTATTTGGGAGGCTGAGGTTGGAGGTTCACTTGAGCCCAGGAGGTCAAGGCTGTAGAGAGCCATGATGGCACCACTGCACTCTGGCCTGGGAGACAGAGTAAGACAAAAAAAAAAAAAAAAAAAAAAGCCGGGGGAGGGGAGCAGGTAGAATGAAAGATTCTTTCTGGTAATAGCAGTGGTAGCTCACTTTCCAGGGACTCCAGGAGCAGTGGTGCTGGCAGCAATGTTGTATGCCCAGTGTTGTTGGTGTAAGTTGCTGTGACTTGTGTCTAACATGACTATTCATTGGAGGTCAGGTACTTTTAATGCCAACAGCACATTTTTTATTAGAAGTTAATGACATCAGAGTGGCATAAAAAAGTTCTCATTCACTTTGCAGTATTTGGATGTGAAGTGTCAATTGAGAAAGCTGTATCTCCAGTAGAGGTTGCAGTGAGCCAAGAGTGCACACTGCAGCCTGGGCAACAGAGTAAAACTCTGTCTCTGAATGAATGAATAAATAAATAAATAAATAAGTAAATAAATAAATAGAAAGCTGTCGTTCTAGAAGTATAGAAAATTAATTTTTCAGAAATGATGCCATAGAATACTCGGATCATTCAATATCTTTTGGGATGTTAGTTTTCCATGTTCCTGTTTGTTGGTTAGCTAAGTGTAGAGCATCAAAGTGACAGTTGCATCTTTTTTTCCAGGAGAATGATCCATCTGTGAGACTGAAAATTGCATCATTGTTGGGTTTATTATCAAAGACAGCAGGATTTTCACCAGACTGCATTATGGATGATGCCATTAACATCCTGCAGAATGAAAGTAAGTTGCAATTTAAAAGTTCTTTAGTCAGAGCAGAAATCTTTAGTTCTTTTTATATAGAATTTAGGACAAAATTTTGTTGTGCTGATTGTTATTGAAAAGGAGTTTGAGGATAATTTAATGAAACCATGTATATATATTTACTTTAGAGTTGAAATACTGTTTTATCTTTTTAATAGCTGTCATTTATTTCCCAAGTACATTTGAGGTAGTTTACATATGATATAAGATAGATATTATTGTCGCTATTTTTTTTTTTTTTTGCTTGTTTGTTTTTTGTTCTGAGGCAGGGCTTTGATATGTTGAGCTGTCTGACTCCAGGCTGGAGTCAGGAAGTCCAAACATGTTAATGACCTTTGCTGTATATTACCCTATTGCTTTTCTAAAAGGATTATTTCAGCTTTCACTAAAACCTGTTACTGAACATATAGTACTCATTTCATCAAGACACTTTTTTTTTTCTTTTGAGACGGAGTCTTGCTCTGTTGCCAGGCTGGAGTGTAGTGTCCCAATCTCGGCTCATTGCAACCTCCGCCTCCCAGGTTCAAGTGATTCTCCTGCCTCAGCCTCCCAAGTAGCTGGGACTACAGGCTCATGCTACCACACCCAGCTAATTTTTGTATTTTTAGTAGAGACGGGGTTTCACCATATTGGCCAGGATGGTCTCGATCTCCTAACCTTGTGATCCGCTTGCCTTGGCCTCCCAAAATGCTGGGATTACAGGCGTGAGCCACTGTGCCTGGCCCCAAGACACATTTTTAAGAGCACCAAAATAGGCTAGGCACAGTGTCTTATGCCTGTAATCCCAAAACGCTGGGAGGGCAAGGTGGGAGGATCCCCTGAGCCCAGGAATTTGAGACCAGCCTGGGCAACATAATTAGATCCCATCTCTACAAAATATTAAAAAATTAGCTGAACTTGGTGGCTCACACGTGTGTCTCAGCTACTTGGGAGGTCAAAGTGGGGGGATCGCTTGGGCCTAGGAGATTGAGGCTACGGTCAGCCATGATCATGCCACTGCATTTCAGCCTGGGTGACAGAGTGAGACACTGTTTCAAAAAATAAATTAATTAAAACAAAATAAATACAAGCACCAAAACAATAACATTGCTTTAGTATGGAAATATCATTTTTTCCCCATGGAAAATTCTTACAGTAGCTATGTGAGAGGTGAGATTTTAAGGATTACTAGATATTCAGTGGAGAGTGGGGTCAAGATTGGAGTCAAGTGTTCGGGAAAGCATTCTACATAGAGAAGTTAGCCTGAGCAAAGATAGGGGGACATGGAATTATAAGAAGGTGGAAAAAAGAGTGTCAAAGGAGTTAAAGGAGACCTGAAAGAGATGAAGCTAGAAAGATAGGCAAGGGTAGACATTATGGAAGGCCTAGCGTATATGCATTGTATGCCTTCTAGGATATTTGGATTTTATGTTGTAGGCAATGGAAAACTTTTTTTTTATTTTTTTAGACTTAGTCTTTCTCTGTCACCAGGCTGGACTGCAGTGGCACAATCTTGGCTCACCGCAACCTCCGCCTCCTGGGTTCAAGCAATTCTTCCGCCTCAGGCTCCCGAGTAGCTGGGACCACAGGCGTGTGCTACCATGCCTGGCTGATTTTTTTGTATTTTTAGTAGAGACAGGGTTTCACCATGTTGGCCAGGATGGTCTTGATCTCTTGACCTCGTGATCCGCCTGCCTTGGCCTCCCAAAGTGCTGGGATTACAGGTGTGAGCCACTGCGCCTGGCCGGAAAACTTTTTTTTTTTTTTTCTATTTCCTAGTCTGAAAAAATTCTTGGCCGGGCGCGGTGGCTGATGCCTGTAATTCTAGCACTTTGGGAGGCCGAGGTGTGTAGATCACCAGATCAGGAGTTTGAGACCAGTCTAGCCAACATGGTAAAACCCTGTCTCTTTAAAAAAAAAAAAAAAAAAGGGAAAAAACTCTTGAATTAGTCAAGCACTAAACATTTTTGGAGCACACTATGTATAAATAACTGAAAGAACTGTACTCTATCCTGTGGAGAACTCAGATATTGAAACATGATCCCTTTAGGAACTTAGCTTTTAGTTGAGGGCATGAAGGATCACACAGTAGAACCCAGTTGACAAAAGTCTACTTTTTTGTTGTTTTTCTTGTTTTTTAAAGTCTGGGTCTTGCTCTCTCGCCCAGGCTATGGTGTAGTGGCGCAATCACAGCTCACTGCTGCCTTGATCTCTCAGGCTGAAGCAGTCCTCCCATCTCAGTCTCCTGAGTAGCTGGGACTATGGGTGCACACCACCATGACTGACTGATTTTTTAAAATTTATTTTTGTAGAAACAGAGTCTCCCTATGTTGTCCAGGCTGGTCTTGAACTCCTGGGTTCAAGGGATTCTCCTGCCTTAGCTTTTCAAAGTACTGGGATAATGGTTGTGAGTCACTGTGCCCAGCCAATCTACATTTTTTACCCAAGTAAATTAGTTTATATAGTTACCGCATTTTGAAATTCTACAAGACAACTTTCTGTCTTCCTCTCTAGAGTCTCATCAAGTCCTGGCTCAACTGCTGGATACCTTGCTTGTAATTGGCACTAAGCTACCAGAGAATCAGGCTATCCAGATGCGATTAGTTGATGTGGCCTGCAAGGTAAGGGTATAATGCTCTTCTTTCTTGAACTGCTTTGCATTCCTGGAAAGGTGGTAGGAGCTGTACAGTCTACTCACATTCATCCTAGACCGCTAGCTGAGGACTGCTAAGGAGCTTTAATGGTTTTAAATAAGAGATACCTCATTTTTTTGTCTGTTGGTGTTGGATTAGGAATAAAGTTAAGTAAACTTGTTATAAACTGAATTTCCTCATCCTTTCAAAAGAAATGAAAATCATTACAGTATATAGTTACTGTGTATATTGTGCCTAATAATGCACTCTGCTTGTTATGGTGCTTTGTTTTCAGTTTTTCATTTGGTCCTCACAATCCTTCAGGTAATTGCTGTTATTTCTGTTTTACAAAGGTGAAAATTAAGATTTATGGAGTCTGATTTGTCTAAGTTTGCACAGCTAGGAGGTTGCAGTACCAGGGTATAAGCTGTCTTTTTTCTGACCCCAAATTTGTTTTGTTTTTATTATGCTTCAATAAACAGACCAACTATACACAAGTAAATGTATGGAAAAAGTATATAAGTTCTTTTCTGATTTTAAAATAAATACACGTATTAATACATTAATTGTGCCTTTTGATTTAATTTGGAGGTTCATTAGCCTCTTTGTGTATGTACAGCAACCTCTAGAGCCTTGTACACTTGATTTTACTTTGGATCTTTTTGATAACTTTGAGAATATAAAAAAGACAAATGCATTTGAGTCGTGTTAGAGCATTATATTCATGAAATTAGAACACTATTTCAGAGACCCAGGAAAAATTATTTCATATATCTTAAAAAAACCAAACATACATAAAACCAAAAACACTTTGACAAATACAATACTAAAAGCTTAAATGGGGGTGGGTGCTGTAGCTCACGCCTGTAATCCCAGCACTTTGGGAGGCTGAGGTGGGCGGATCATTTGATGTCAGGAGTTGAAAACCAGCCTGACCAACGTGGTGAAACCCCATCTCTACTAAAAATACAAAAATTAGCTGGGCGTGGTGATACATGCCTGTAATGCCAGCTATTAGGGAGTCTGAGGCAGGAGAATTGCTTGAATCCAGGAGATGGAGCTTGTGTGAGTGGAGATCACGGCACTGCACTCTAGCCTGGAGGATAGAGTGAGACTTGGTCTTTAAAAAAAAAAAAAGCTTAAATGGAAAAAACTAGGGATTATGTGTGTGGGAGAGTAAGTACATCTCCCCTGTGAGAGAAAACGTGTATCTGTAAAGTTTGCTTCTGAGAGTTGTTATAGTGAGTGGGTTGTGATATCTGCAGTAACTGTTTCTTGAATCTGCTTTAAATATATTTTTAACTATAGGATTTTATACCATTATATATTTAAATATGTTTTTAATTAGAAGAATTTGTACTCAGAAAATTTGGACAGATATTGCAAACTATAAGGAAAAATGCATTCATAATTTACTGCCCAAAGATAATCATTATTAGTCTTGATACATGGCTTTCTGATTTTTTTCTGTATGCAAATCATTTGCTATTGTTTTTTCTTTAAACACATAGTTATAATCATATAATTTTGCTCCTTTTTTGCTTACATAAGCATTTTTCTTGTATGTGTTTTATAAACATAATTTGTAATGGCTATGTGATATTGTGCTCAATAATTAAACCATAGTTTTTACTCGTTTGCCTATTACTGAATATTTACATTGTAGCCATTTATTTAATTAGAAATAATACTGCAGGGAATATCGTTAAGTCTATATTTTCTATATTTAAAATTCTTTCTGAAACACAGATTGTGAAAAGTAGAACTACTAAATTACTAATTGAAAACATTTAGAATTTATTTTCCTTTTATTATTTTTAGAAGAATAGAGATGGGGTCTCACTGTGTTGCCTAGGCTGGTCTCGAACTCCTGGGCTCAAATGATCCTCCTACCTTGGGCTCCCCAGGTGCTGGGATTACAGGCATGAGCCACTGTGCCTGGCCTGGAATTTTTTTAAGGCTCTGTTATTTGTTTTGTTTTGTTTTGTTGTTTAAAAAGATAAAGAGTCTTGCCTGAGATTACATGTGTGAACCACTGCACCCAGCTAAGACTCTTAATACTTCTTGTCAAATTGCTTTCTAAAGTGTTCCAGTTTATATGCCCACAAGCAGAAAATGAGAGTGCCTAATTTCACTGTTATCATTCTAGCATTAAATATTAATGCTTAAAAATGAAAGATAAGCCGGGCTCAATGGCTCATGCCTGTAATCCCAGCACTTTGGGAGGCCGAGGCGGGTGGATCACCTGAGGTCGGGAGTTTGAGACCAGCCTGACCAACATGGAGAAACCCTGTCTCTACTAAAATACAAAATTAGCTGGGTGTGGTGGCGGGTGCCTGTAATCCCAGCTACTTGGAAGGCTGAGGCAGGAGAATTGCTTGAACCCGGGTGGTGGAGGTGGCAGTGAGCTGAGATTGCACCATTGCAGTCCAACCTGGGCAACAAAAAAATAAAATAAAATAAAGTAAAAAAATAAAGATAAACCTGTTAATTTGGTAGGTGGAAAATGATACTTCATTTTTTAAAAAATCTGTTTTTGGAAAAGACTACTAGTGAGATTTTTTATTTTTTGTCTGTTTTTCCTCTATTTGTATTTCCTCTCATGGGAATGAACTTTTTTTTTTTTTTGAAGTGATGGATGTATTAGCTTGATTGAATCTTTCTTCAATGTATACACAGATGAAAACATCACATTGTATCCCATAAATATACACGTTTCCTGTCAATTAAAAATAAATGAGGAGGCCTGGCGCGGTGGCTCACGCCTGTAATCCCAGCACTTTGGGAGGCCGAGGTGGACGGATCATGAGGTCAAGAGATCGAGACCATCCTGGCCAACACGGTGAAACCCCATCTCTACTAAAAATAAAAAAAAATAGCCGGGCGTGGTGGCACGTGCCTGTGGTCCCAGCTACTCGGAGGCTGAGGCAGAAGAATCACTTGAACACAGGAGGCGGAGGTTGCAGTGTGCCAAGATTGCGCCACTGCACTCCAGCCTGGTGACAGAGCAAGACTCTGTCTCAAAATAAGTAAATAAATAGGGAAAAAGGGGCCATGTTACACCTGTTCAAGCATATAATCTGACCTTGCTACTTACATATTATCAAAATTCCAACTTAAATTGTTACTCTAGTTTTAATGGTTTCACAAATACAGAAGTTGCTAGATAAGCAATAACAACTTATCTAAATTTGCAAGAATGTTCAATTAAAATTTTATTTATAGAATCATACAATCACTCAGTAAAGCCACTCATATGAACTCCAACCCAATTAAGTTCTTATTAATAAAATGCCTATATCAAAAGTAATGTATTGTAAGAACTCTACCTTAAATTGACCATGGGGATGAACTGCAGTGTTGTAAAATATGAGCCAAAATGTTCATTCAATAATTTTAATTACATTATAATTAAGTCCAGAACTTTGCTTTTGCGTAAGGTTAAATAAGGACACAACTGACGAGAGAAAATTGCTTTCTAAAGCATCATTTACTGCACTAAGTTACTTTATGCAGTAACCAACATCACAAGACTGCAAATACTGAATAATTATGGTATATTTTATTTTATTTTTTTGTCTGATGAGACCCAATAATTATGGTATTTCTAAGTGGCATTTATTGCTATATTCTTATAGGAGTGAAATTTCAAGACCAAAATAATAGCTGGGCATGGTGACATATGCCTGTAATCCCAGCTACTCGAAAGGCTGAGGCAGGAGAATCACTTGAACCCAGGTGGTGGAGGTTGCAGTGAGCCAAGATCACACCATTGCACTCCAGCCTGGGCAAGAAGAGTGAAACTCCGTCTCAAACAAACAAACAAACAAAAAAGGACCAAAATAAGAGATTGCTGAATTTCATGTACTCATACTAAAAGAAAACACAAGATTTGGAACAAGAATTTGATTCAGATTTTACCTATTTCTATCAAACCTCTGAGCTGACTCACCTGAAAGATGTGCAATGCTTACCTGTCTTGCAGTCATCGTTAGGACTAAACGAATACAGGAAAACAACAAAGCTCCAGTAGGTACTTGGTAAATAGTAGCTGTTAGATGTAGCCAGAATTCTTCATTAATACTTTTTTCAGTCTCTCTGATAATCATAAAGTATCTACACAATATAGGATAGAATACTGTGTTTTCCTCTAGATATCAGATTTTACAGTACTTCAATAGTAGAGCTGAATTGATTATGGCAGGTGGAGGGTGCAGAATTCTCCAGGATATTACTTTTACTATATCTTATTCCTTCCTGAACCATTTATAAATAAATCCAAAGAGTTTCTATAAGCCTGTTACCCACTGAAAATTACTCAGATGTCTACAGTAACAGTCTTTAAGAACTATGAGATTATATGTTTCCTGAAATTTCAAGGCCCTGTCTGTTCAGCATACTTTAAGTTTTCCGTAATATAAGGGTCTTTGTGTGTGTTTTTGTTTTGTTTTGCTTTGTTTTTTTACTCTATAGAATCCTTCTGGTCACATAATATTTTCTAATAAAACATTTGGCAATGTCACATATACTAGAACACTAAAAGAAAAAATGCTTGATTAATGAGCATTACTGTCCTTAACCATCTCAATAGAAAAAGAAGACAGTTTTTCAATTACACATATCAAGTACATGTATAGGAACACACAACTACTCATCTGAACATTGTTAAATACAAAGTAATACAGCATACCTTTAAATAAGCAGCTAGAAATCGTACTGGTCTTCAGCTTTAATGAAGTGGTTAGAAAAGTTTATTTTGTGCTTATGATATTTTTCTAAGACATCATAGTTACACATCCAAAGTCTTCAGTGGTATAATATTTTATATTCTAAAGGAGAAGACTTTAAAGAAAACTTGCATAGTATGATACTGAAAGTCTAATGGATTCACATGGCAACAGAGCCTAGAAAGAAGGGGACATTAGAGAAATTGTCTACTACATAATAGTCAGTTGATTCATTGTATTTATGGTTTTCTCCCTTCTTGTAAGGTGAAAACTATATATTCTAGCTCTTTAAGGAGTAAAAATATACTAAATGTTCCATCCTGTTGATTTCTACCTGTGAAATTCCACATAATATTAGCAGTCAGGAAAGAACAGGAGAATATGAAGTCTGTCTTTTAAAAGATATTAAAATGTTATGATTTTAAAACATCAAGCATTACAGACTATAAAATCAATTAAGAATTTTCTGTATATAAGGACAAAACATTTAAGACGTATACAAGAAGATGCTTTTTCCTGAGTAGAATACAAACTTTGTTTTATATTAAATTAAGTTTCTGTGAATTTTCAAAATGTAAAATACCAAGGTTTCCACATTAGATAAAAATGAGGGATGTTCACCTTCACATCCAACAAGAAAAAAAAAATTTAAGTAGAAGTTCAGCAAGAATAATGTTAAATCTGAAAAGAGTGGCCAAAATTTTAAATTATCAATAGACAGCTCAATTTGTTGGATCGCTCAGTAAACTTCAGTTTGAAAGAACAAAAAAATACTGTTTACTAAAACATAAAAAATATTTCCAAGAAATTATCATCCATTTGAAAAATAAAAAATGTAACTCATAGTAAATAAGAAAAATACAAGAGAAAACCTCTGTTGGAATCAAGAGAATACCATGGACTTAAAAACTTCCTAAATCAGTAGCGTATCCTGTATTACTGTGTGTAGAAAACTGTAATTAATTAATGTAAGATAGTTTTTATTAGTTGCATAACCTAAAAATACAACAAAATTTTGGAATACATCTCTAAAAAAACCCCACAGAATTATCACTGAAATACACATTTCTTGAGACAATGGGCAACATTCCCATTTATGGGAAATACCTTTTTTTTTCACATAGTGAAACCAAGAAAAATTATATCAAATGAGAAATATCTTTCTCTAAAATAATCTTCTATAATCTTAATACTTTAATAATGCAATACTTGGGAAATGTAAATTTTCAAAACTCAGACTTGAAACAGGTTATTATTAAATATACATAAATCTTATTGCTTGGCACAATTTTTCAAAAATTAGAGAACTATTTAAACCACCATACTGTGCTTAAATCATATTTCAAACTTGTATACCTAGTGCTTTTGTTCTGAATGTGGACTCTTCAATTTAAAAACAATCTAGACTGAACCCTGCAATGTACAGGCAAGGCACAGTTCACTTCAAACCAAACGAAATGATCAATCTTCTGTTTTTAGTAAAATCATAATATTAAGGTAACTATAAAATTCAGTTAGGATTTATCTGTGGCCAATGATGGACCCAGAGAGCGTTGTCTTATGGCATTCTGTGGAAAGTCTTTGTTTGTTCCTTCTTTATGTTCAGCTGCTTCTTCTGAAACATCTTTGTTGGCCTCTTGTTCCTCCTCCACTTTTTTCGAAGGTTGCACAGATTCTGATAATAATTTTTTTGAAGGGTATGGTTGTGGTCTGTGCCTTTTGAAGGACGAAGGCAATCTGGCACAAATATCATACAGAGTCCTAATAACAGTCCAGAAAGCAGAGTTGCTAAAGCAAAAACAATATATGATCCCCACACTGACAATCCAAGGTCTTTAATAAAGCAGTTATGGCAAGTCCTGATCCACATAGATAGCTGAAAGAGTGCTGACATACTGCTCATCAGAACAGAACCTGGACCAAACCATGATGAAACTGGCTCAATACTCTTCTACTCTTTATCACTTCTAAAGTTTATGAAGTCCTTCTTAGTCCTTGGACCCTGATAGTGCCTAAATTCACCATCTTTACAATGATAAATAGTAGAGCAGTTATGATGAAGCGTCCACTCGGTCCTGGCTGCTCTGTGACATCTACTTTCGCAACATTAACCTCAAGATCTTCTCCTCATTCAGCAAAACATTCCCATTCTGGTTGAAGATTTTGACAAGCAGGGTACCACTGGGCATAAAATCCTATCATCCAGTCTCCTTCCAGCAGCTCTCTCCAGTTCTCATCTGTGATCATGTGAATGTTGCTCTGCTGCCTGTGGGTCCAGGGAGGACCCCAAAGCAACAGTACCAGGACTGCCAGGGGAACTGCAAGACTCCTGGAAGGTGCCATGTCCGCCGCTTGCCCACTTCACAGCAAGCCAGGAATGAACTTTTAATGTCCTTTGCCAGTTAAGCATATGGAGCTTGTGGTTTTTTAAAAATTCATTTATAGAGGTTCTTAATAGGGTAAAAATTTAAACTGTTTGGCAATGGCAGATCTGTCACAAGCTTTTTCAGACTACAATAATGAAGGCTATCTGTGATTCATAACTACAACCACTGTTTCTATTGCCAAATGCCATTTTGGTTTATGACTTTATCATGCAATGTGCCTGAAAGGTTTTCTTTTGTAATTTAGATATAATTTATATACAAATGTTTACTCTTTATATAGAAAAGATACAAAGTATGCTTTTTGACCACAATGGGATGAAATTAGAAATCAGTTAACAGAAAGAAAGGAAACCCACAAACGTGGAAATTAAACAACATACTTCTATGTAACTAATGGATTAAGAAATCAAAAGGGAAATTAGAAAATACTTTGGGATGAACAAAATTGAAGATGATGCAGTTAAAGCAGTGCTTAGAGAAGTTTATTGTTGTAAGTGCCTGTAGTAAAAAAAAAAAATAAGAATCTAAAATCAGTAACCTAACCTTCCAACTTAAAATGCTGGGGAAAGAAGCACCTGGGTATGGTGGTGTGCACCTGTAGTCTCAGGCTGAATCAGGAGTGTTGCTTGAACCCAGGAGTTCCAGGCTATGTGAGCTATGATTGTGCTACTACACTCCAATCTGGGTGACAGAGGAAGACCTTGTCTCTTTTGCTTTTGTTTGTTTGTTTTTTAATAGAGTATCACCAGCTGAAGACCTTGTTCCTTAAAAAACAAAAAAACCTAAGTAAATGTTTCAAATGTCTCACCACAAAAAATGATAGTTGATGGATGTATGTTAATTAGCTTTACTTAATAATTCTACATTGCATACATAAAGTATCACATTGTATACCATAAATGTATATAATTATGACTATAATAATAAAACATTAAATAAAAAATACAGAATTTGTGGAGAGATACTTTGAGATTATGTAAATATGCTTTTCTTCATCAAACTTTACCCACCATTTTAGCAACTGTTACTAAATCTTGCTTGACTTTATTACCGTAAAGAGAGCTTGCCTCTCCTCTCTCCTTCCCTTATTCCCTTCCTACTTTCCCTCCCTACCTCTATCCTTCCTCCTTCCTTCTTTCCTCCCTCCTTCCTTCCTTCTTCCATTCATCTCCTGTTTTATTCACTATATTATAGTACAATCCTCTCATTATTTTTTGAAGTTTAAATTGTCACTTTATAATAATTTTAAAATAAGGATGTTATTCTGTTGTATTCTTTGTATCACAGTAAGAATAAAAACATGCTTTTGGGTATTTTTAAAGTTCTTCTCATTTATCCTCTCCTTAATCATTTCTCTCAAATCTTAATTTGAGAGATTAATAAACTTAGCTCAAAGACTTGGCCAGGAAATGAATGCACTTTTCTTGTGTAGCATTTGCACAACTGAAGTTGAGGGTCATCTGCTTTCTTTCCTATTTGTAAAGATTTTTCTGGGAGAACAAAGTTCTTGTTAAAAGAGGGTATCCATTAGAATCTGCATTCAGAATACACCAAATTATTATCGGTCCTTAAAAACCATCCATATCAAGGATTACCTGAGCCCAAGAGTTTGAGACCAGTCTGGGTGATAAGGCAATATCCCATTTCTTTTTTTTTTGAGGTGGAGTTCCACTTTTGTTGTCCAGGCTGGAGTGCAAGGGTGGGATCTCGGCTCACCTCAACCTCTGCCTCCTGGGTTCAAGCGATTCTCCTACCTCAGCCTCCCTAGTAGCTGGGATTACAGGTGCCCGCCACCACGCCCAGCTAAGTTTTTGTAATTTTAGTAGAGATGGGGTTTCACTCTGTTGATCAGGCTGGTCTCAAACTCCTGACCTCAGGTGATCCCCCAGCTTTGGCCTCCCAAAGTGCTGAGATGGCAACATTCCATTTGTACAAAAATTTTAAAGATTAGCCAGGTGTGATGGCATGCACCTGTGGTTCCAGCTGCTCAAGAGACTGAGGTGGAAGGATCTCTTGAGCTTGTTAGGCCAAGATTTCAGTGAACTCTGATTGCAATACTGCTCTCCAGCCTGAGTGGCAGAGCGAGATCCTTATCTCAAAAGAAAAAAAAAATCCGTATCGATTCTGAATGGATCAGTGTGTTATTTTTGTCTTAACCTTATTCTCAGATGTTGTTGATATGCAGAACCATTTTTTTGATATATAGCAAAATTGTAAACTAATTGGTTTAGTTTATTTTTGACACAAATTGGTCTTATTATTAGAGGTGTGGTTTGCTTACTTGCTCCCTTATAAAAATGATGGCACTTTAATGGCCTGACAGTGTGTAACACCAAAATAGCATCTGCACACACTTAGCAGTTCTTTTTTTTAATTAATAAATTTTTATCCAACTGTAAAGAAAAGCAGTTAATTCTTAATGATGTTGACTTGATGCAAGAAGTGACCTGTAGGGAAAGGACATCATAAAATTGTAATTGTTGCCTTGAAAGCGTGAGACTCTCTTTTGGGCTAAGATTCATTATACAGTTACATTGATTGTGCATTATTGTTGCCTGAAGAAGCTAGAAGGATGTAATTTGTTGCTTGAAAATCAAAGTATTTGTAACAGAGCTGAAGTCAATAGTTTAGTCATGAGAAATGATGTTTTTATACTAAATATAAATATAAATAGTTCATTTATTTTGTTTTTTGGGTTTTTTTTTTTTTTTTTTTTTTGAGACAGAGTCTTGCTCTGTTGCTTAGGCTGGAATGCAGTGACACAATCTTGGCTCACTGAAACCTCCACCTCCTGGGTTCAAGCAATTCTCTGGCCTCATCCTCTTGAGTAGCTGGGATTACACATGCATACCACCACACCTGGTTATAAGTTTTTTAAAAAAGAGGGGGTTTCACTGTGTTGCCCCAGCTGGCCAAGTCCAATTCACTTTTCTCCATATTAGTGACTTACCCTGAGAATCGTGACCCTTTAGTAGGTAATGCAACCAATTTCATTAGATGTGATTGTTTATTGAGAAACAAAATAAAATACAAATATCAGAGTAAATCATAAGCTATAAGGTAAATATTGTTTTGTTAAACTTTCTGTATGTGTGTTTTTATGTACTATTGTTGCAGTATTATGTGTGTTTTTTACTTTGGGTGCTAGTAAAAAAGTTTGAAATCCAGAGTTCCATACCATTTTTATTACCTCATGTACAGCCTCATTTTTTCAAAGTATTTTTACTTTCTGTTACTGTATTATGCAAATAGCTTTTTTGAGTAGTATTGGACTAGGGTAATGCAAGAGGAAAACAGATCATTTATTAAAATTCTTGATAAGAAGTGCTAAAATAAAAAATATTGAAAGTACTAAATGTTGACAACGATGTGGCACATCTAGAACACTTATGCAGCACTGGTGGAAGTGTAAATTAGTACAGCCATTATGGAAAACTATTTGGCAGTATCTTCTTTTTTTGAGGCAGGGTCTTACTCTGTCACCAAGGTTCTAGTGCAGTGGCGTGATCATGGTTCACTGCAACCTTCACCTCCTGAGCTCAAAGGATCCTCCTACCTTAGCCTCCTGGGTAACTGGGACTATAGGCGTGTGCCACCACACCCAGCTGATTTTTTATGTTTTTTGGTAGAGACAGGTTTCCACCATTTGCTCAGACCAGTCTTGAACTCCTGGGGTCAAGCGATCCTCCTGCCTTGGCCTCCCAGAGTGCTGGGATTATAGGAATGAGCTACTGTGCCCAACTGGCAGTATCTTCACAAGCTGAAGCATGTTTTGTTACCTAGCAATTCTACTTCTACCTATATATCCAACAAAAAATGTGAACATGTATACCAAAAGCCACATACAAGAATAATCACAGTAGCATTATTCAAAATAGCCAAAGACTGGAAATAACTTAACTATTCATCAACAGAAAGGCTAAATAGATATTTGTGTATTTACAAATGAATACTGTATAGGTAACAAGAATAAATGAACCATTGCTATCTGCCATACCATGCATAAATCTTAAAAACATAATATTAGGGGCCCCGGTGGCTCATGCCAGTTGTCCTGATGCTTGAGGAGGCAAGGCTATGCGTTTGAGGCCAGCCAACCTGGGCAACATAAGAACCTCTCATTCATTAAAAAAAAACAAAAACAAACCATAATATTAAGCCACAGAAGCCAGATATTTGAGTTCATAAAGTACAAAAATGAACAAATGAACCTATGTGTTAGAAGTCAGGATAATAGCTATTTTTGGTGGTGATGTGGTGATGTAGTTGCTGGGAGGAGAAATGAGGGATGTTTCTGGAGTGTTGCTTATATACCATTTAATCTGGGTGCTTGTTCTATATGTGTATTTATGAAAATTTATTGAGCTATACACTTAAGATTTTTGCATATTTCTGTGGATATTAAAAGTTTTAAAAATTTATACATTTTTGTCTTGTTTTAAAATTTGAAAGCAAGTAAAATGCAATTCATGAGTATTAAAAGTTTTAAAAATGGCTGGGCACGGTGACTCATGCCTATAATCCCAGTGCTTTGAGAGGCTGAGGTGGGCGGATCACGAGGTCAGGAGTTCAAGACCAGCCTGACCAACATGCTGAAACCCCGTATCTACTAAAAATACAAAAATTAGCTGAGTGTGGTGGCATGTGCCTGTAATCCAGGCTACTCAGGAGGCAGAGGCAGGATAATTGTTTGAACCCAGTGGGTGGAGGTTGCAGTGAGCTGGGATCACACCACTGCACTCCAGCCTGGGCAACAGAGTGAGACTCCCTCTCAAAAAAAAAAGTTGTAAAAATTTATACATTTTTGTCTAGTTTTAAAATTCAAAAGCAAGTAAAATGCAATTCAGGGACAAATTTTAAAGTACCTACTCTGTACATGGCAAAGTGCTAGCTATTGGGAATACAAAGATGAAAAACAAGGACTTTTATTTTCTAAGGACTCATGTTTTTTTGAGAAGACACATACTCAAGTAACATGATGGTAGACAGACTCTCTTAAGAATATAGAGCTTGAAATCACCCCTAAGGTTGATGCAATGCTTTTGTTTCTGGTTTTGTCTTTGTTAAGATATCTTAATTATGTTCTTTTGTTCTTTTTCTTTCTTTCTTTCTTTTTTTTTTTTTTAATAGCATCTGACAGATACGTCTCATGGTGTAAGAAATAAGTGCCTGCAGTTACTTGGCAATCTTGGTTCTTTGGAGAAAAGTGTCACAAAAGATGCAGAAGGCCTAGCTACCAGAGATGTCCAGAAGATTATAGGGGATTACTTCAGTGACCAAGACCCACGTGTCAGAACAGCAGCTATAAAAGCCATGGTAAACATGATTACGGAAACTAGTTGGGGCTAGTGTTCATTTTTGTTTTTTAAGTTTATAGCTAGTGCTGCCTTGGATACATTGTGAATTCAGCATATACTTTCAGGAAGGTTTGGTGGTGGCCTCACAGAACTCAGTGACAAACATTCCTGTATACAAGTGTGCTTTTTTTTGTTTTGTTTTGTTTTTGGCTTTCTTTGGTGGCTTTCATGTATATTTATGAAACATGGAAAGTACAACATGACCCTGTTATAATTCCTTTGGTTGGGAAGGATATGACTTGGTATGATATTATAATAGGGGGAGGTGGTATTAATCATTTTTTCTTAAGCCTTCATATCATTATTTCATGTTTTTCTAATAAATTCTTGGGGCAGTCCATGAGTTAGATTTATGAAATGCTTAAGTGCTTCTGTTGAAAAGCAACCAGGTTTCTTATTTATGTAGCACTGATTTTAGCTAAATGGAACTATGTTAGCCTGATATAATAGAGGAAAATATATGAGATTGTGGTGAGACATTGGAAATATTGCTGTTTTCCTCCCAAGTAAACTATATATTTATTATCTAGTTGCAGCTCCATGAAAGAGGATTGAAATTACACCAAACAATTTATAATCAGGTACCTTAAATGATTACTGTCTGGAAGGGGAGGAGGTATCATGAAGCTGGGAGGCTGGCACACTGGTTCTCTTTGAAAACATAAGGACTTCGCTGGTTAATAATGGCAGTGTTGATTGGGATGAATGTGAAATCATATTCAAAACATACTTTTCAGGAAGAGAATTGAGGTTATATAACTAAATAGCACTAGTACCTGTGAAAAGGATGTTTAGGAGGATTTACAAAGGTCAGTATGAGTATGAGAGTACCTGAAGAAAAGTGTAGCATTCGGAATAAGGAACGTGTTAGTCTTGCTGATCTCTGTTTGTTTGGGCCATACATGAAGTTATTTCTGAGCACCACACTTGACAAACTGGAGTGTGTCTGGAGAAGGGTGACCAAGACCATGGGATTATATAAAAAGATGTCACATGAATGTAGCAGTAGTGGTAAAGAAAGGCATAATGAAGTTGTGGAAAAGCTGATCGACGGCCTGACCAAAAGGCCTTTCAAGGTTATATTTCTCTTGGAGAATAATTGACTGAATCTGATAACAGGCAGGCTAAATTCATGTTCAGAGATTAGGTTTCTTAGCCTGCCAAGAGTGGCTTTATCTCTTATGGGAAGAAGATAATTAGCCAAGCCCCTATCACAGATGTGTAAACCAAGTTTATTCCTCTACTGAAGTAGAATGGGTCCAGAATGCTTATGGTGTGACCATCGCCTTCTTTTCCTATAGGAAAACTATGTGGGAAGCTAAATAATTAAAAGAAAGTTGGATAGTAAGGACTCAGAGGAAGGAAAGTTAGTTGGCTGATTCAGATGTTTGGTGGTATAAAACTCTATTAGTAATCTAGGCAAGCAGTAATGAGAGCCTCAAGGGAGTAAGGATGGATTGATAGTGTAGGATTTAAAATATAAGGTAGAATTTGGTTCCTTAATGAGTTCAGGTTTGGGTATGTTGAGTATAAAAGTTTGATGATGAAATTCTCTTCATCCGTGAAGAGAATTCCAGTCATAAGTAGTTATGAAGGTCTGGAGCTCAGAAGAAATCAGAGCTAAAGGTAGGTGTTTGGAGCCATCAATATTTAGGGAGTATGGGGGCTACCCAGAAAGAGTGAGTAGATTGAAACAGAGGCCAATGATTTCAGACCAAAGTAAACAGAAGTGTGTGCTTTGGTTTTTACAGGAGGAGGAAAAACCTATATTTGGTATTTGAGCCTGTGGGCTCCCAGCATGCTTTGATGGGTTTGATGCTCTTCTAGATGTTTTTATGCTGTCAGTCTATGGTTCTCCTTTCAGACATGGGGTAGATGGGTGCACAGTCAGAATACAGCCAGAGCAGCTGACAGAGACCAAGATTCATTGTTGGGCAAAGATTCAAGAAGTTAAAACTATACAAAAGTATTTTACTGGGCATCCTTAACCAGGCACCCTATCTTCACTTTGAAAATAGTTTAAACATTACCTGAGAGGACACAGAACTAATAGAACCTTTGGAATTCTTTGCAGGCCTGTAAATTGCTCTCTGATGACTATGAACAAGTACGCAGTGCTGCAGTCCAGCTTATCTGGGTTGTCAGTCAGCTCTATCCTGAAAGGTCAGTGTGGGTGTAAGCTGGCTTTTGTTGATTATGAAGCCATTTTCCTCTCCTCTCACCATGCAAAAAGCCCACTTCTAGAAAAGAAATGTTGGTTAGATTTTTGAAAGGCAGTGGGGAATAAGGGAAAAGCACAGGCCCTGAAAATCAGATTGCCTAGTCCTCATTTTTCATCTCTTATAGGAACTTTCTGTACACCCTTGGGAAGATGCTTCACTTCTTTGGTCCTAACCTTCTCATCCATAAGTGAAGAAATTGGAATGTCTTTCTTAAATGCTTTTCATTACTTTAAAAAAAAATCTTTAAAATTGTTTCAGACCCATTTTAGTTTGGTTTGCACCAAATGCCAGATAAAGATACCAGATGAGTTAGAGGATAATGATCTCTTATGTACTGTTTTCCTGATTAAAAATATTTTCACGCCAGGTGCGGTGGCTCACGCCTGTAATCCTAACACTTTGGGAGGCTGAAGCCTGTGGATCACTAGGACAGGCGTTCGAGATCAGCCTGGCTGACACGGTGAAACCGGTCTCTACTAAAAATATAAAAATTAGCAAGGCGTGGTGATGCATGCCTGTAATCCCAGCTACTCAGGAGGCTGAGGCAGGAGAATTGTTTGAACCTGGGAGGGGAGGTTGTAGTGAGCCGAAATTATGCCACTGCACTCCAGCCTGGGCGACAGAGCCAGACTTCGTCTCAAAAAAAAACAAAAACAAAAAATATTTTCAAAGAAAGTAAATTATTACTTCTCATGGTGATTCTTTGAGGAGGATAAGCAATGTTATTCTATTTTATATTCTATAAAATTTAATATTTATAAATATTTATATAATGTTTTATTTTTCCTTGTATAGGAAAAAGAGGTGTTTTTTTCCTCTTCATTAAACTGCCAAAATTTGAAAACCAGAATGAATTAATAAACCTGTAGGAGTAGGCTCCATTTGTAGTGTTTTAGGACTTAGATACATACAAAGAAAAAGGCTAACTGGAAATTGTCTCTTCTTTTAGGACTGGATTAATGAGGAAGTTTTATATTTATTTATTTTGAGATTTACTGTATAGGAGTTCAGAATGGGTGCGGTGGCAGCACTTTGGGAGGCTGAGGCGGGCAGATGACCTGAGGTCAGGAGTTTGAGACCAGCCTGGCCAACATGGTGAAACCCCATCTCTACTAAAAATACAAAAATTAGCCGAATGTTGTGGCACACACCTTTTAATCCCAACTAGTAGGGAAGCTGAGGCAGGAGAATTGCTTGAACCTGGGAGGTAGAAATTGCAGTAAGCTGAGATTGCACCACTGTACTCCAGCCTGGGTGATAGAGCAAAACACACATTCTCTCTCTCTCTCTCAAAAAAAAGTTTAGTCATAGGAGATAATAAACTTAAGGATATAAAATATTCCTTGGTAGCTAGTTTTTGATAACTTCATAAATCTTTGAACCTTTGGAGGGTTAAACACTTTTTTTTTCTTTTTTTTTAAGGCAGAGTCTTGCTCTGTGGCCCAGGCTGGAGTGCAATGATGTGATCTCAGCTTACCGTAACCTCTACCTCCTGGGTTCAAGCAATTCTCATGCCTCAGCCTCCCAAGTAGCTAGGATTACAGGCATACACCACCATACCCGGCTCAGTTTTTGTATTTTTAGTAGAGATGAAGTTTTACCATGTTGACAAAGCTGGTCTCAAACTCCTGGCTTCAGGTAATCTGCCTGCCTCAGCCTCTCAGAGTGCTGGGATTACAGGCATGAGCCAACCACGCCTGGCTGAACCTTTGGTGGCTTACACACTTTTATTCAATACATTGAAAATTTGCAGCTGGGTACAGTGACTCACCCCTGTAATCTTAGCACTTTGGAAGGCTGAGGCGGACGGATTGCTTGAGTTCAGGAGTTTGAGATCAACCTGGGCAACATGGTGAACCATCTCTGCTAAAAATATAAAAAATTAACTGGGTGTGGTGGCATGCTCTTGTAGTCCCAGCTACTCAGAAGAGTGAACTGGGAGGATCACCTGAGCCCAGGAAGTTGAGGCTGCAGTGAGCAGTGATCACGCTACCACACTCCAACCTGGGTGATGGAAGTGAGATCTTGTCTCAAAAAAAAAAAACAGGATAATTTGTAATGCAACTGAAACAGTTGGTTTGTACTCCCAGAGTGATTTGTTTATTCTGAAATGTATTTAATCATTCTAAGATTTGAACTGTTCAGTTATCATCTTCATGTGTGTCAGTCTTCATTGCCTGTTCCGTTTATTGAGCCTACAGCCTTACTTATGTATTTATTAGTTTATTATTGTTATTATTTTTGAGACGGAGTCTATCTCTGTTGCCCAGGTTGGAGTGCAGTGGCACAATTTCGGATCACTACAACCTCCGCCTCCTGGGTTCAAGCGATCTCTTGCCTCAGCCTTCCGAGAAGCTGGGATTACAGGCATGTGTCACCATACCCAGCTAATTCTTGTATTTTTAGTGGAGACGGGGTTTCACCATGTTGGCAAGGCTGGTCTCGAACTCCTGACTTCAAGTGATCCACCGCCTCTGCCTCCCAAAGTGCTGGGATTACAGCTGTGAGCCATGATGCTCAGACTGTATTTATTTTTTGTTGCAGGATCTTGCTCTGTCACTCTGGCTAGAGTGCAGTGGTGTGATCTCAGCTCACTGCAGCCTTCACCTCCGGAACTAAAGTGATCCTCCCATCTTAGCCTCCCAAATAGCTGGGTCTATTGGCACATGCCACCATGCCTGGCTAATTTTTGTATTTTTTTGTAGAGATGAAGTTTTGCCATGTTCTTCAGGCTGGTCTCAAACTCTTGGGCTCAAGCAGTCTACCTGCCTGGGCCTCCCAAAGTGCTAGGATTATAGGTGTGAGCCACTGTGCCTGCCCTGAGCCTGCATCCTTAGGCTCATGTTTTGTTCTAAGTGATTCCATTTCTTTTCTTTTAATTTAGCATTGTCCCAATCCCTTCTTCTAATGAAGAAATTCGCTTAGTTGATGATGCGTTTGGAAAAATTTGTCACATGGTCAGTGATGGCTCTTGGGTGGTTCGTGTTCAGGCGGCAAAACTATTGGTAAGTTATATTTTTTATGTATGTATGTACATACTTATATATTTTCTTTTTTTTAATCTTTCTCCTCATATGGTTAAAGTATGTTTGTATTTTCTTTTCTGTAGAAATCGGACCTTTGTGGCCCAGGTTGGTCTCAAACTCCTGGCCTCAAGCAATCCTCCTGCCTCAGCCTCCCAAAAGACTGGGATTATAGCCCAGGCATGGTGGCTCACGTCTGTAATCCCAACACTTTGGGAGGCCAAGGTGAGCGGATCACGAGGTCAGGAGATTGAGACCATCCTGGCCAACATGGTGAAACCCTATCTTTACTGAAAATACAAAAATTAGCTGGGCGTGGTGGTGCATGCCTGTAATCCCAGCTACTCAGGAGGCTGAGGCAGGAGAATCGCTTGAAACCGGAAGGTGGAGGTTTCAGTGAGCCGAGATCACGCCACTGCACTCAAGCCTGGCGACAAGAGTGAGACTCTGTCCCAAAAAAAAAGACTGGAATTATAGATGTGACCCACTATACACGGCCAATAATACTTTTTTTTAAAATGAACACATTGCTTGTTAAGTTTTTACAAATATTTTGAGAAACTACAGATGATGAGGTAGTGTGACCTGAATTTAAAACCCCAGAATTTCTTTTTCTTTTCTTAATAGAAGGTCTGGCCAGGCATGGTGCCTCACACCTGTAATCCAAGCACTTTGGAGGCCAAGGCGTGCGGATCACCTGAGGTTGGGAGTTCAAGACCAGCCTGACCAACATGGTGAGACCCCGTCTTAAAAAAGAAAAAAAAATGTTTAAAAAAAAAAAAAGACAAGGTCTTACTCTGTTGTTCAGGCGGGAGTGCAGGGGTGCAATCATGGCTCACTGCAGCCTTGACCTGCCCGGCTCAAGTGATCCTTCCATCTCAGCCTTCTGAGTAGTCTCCCCAAGACTGGTCTTTCCCAGAGTAAATGCAGATATTCCTAGTTAGTGGCAGTTTTTGGTATGATTTATTTACCACCTAGTACTAATTGAGCAGTTTTTCCTCTTAAAGCAGATTTGATAATTATTAAATAACTTATATCTAAATTTTGTATCCATTTAATAAGGCTCTCTAATGAAATGGTTTTCACAGTATTAAGTAAGGTTTTCACAGCATTAACTACCTAAATTTAGGTTAAGTCGTGCTAGTAGTATAGCTGGAGAGATTCCGTTTTAATCTAAACATATTTGTCTTGGTTAAAGTATACCACAATGTAGCAATTTTTCTGATGGATGAGGCATACTTTATGATGAACTAACTCATTATCTTTTTGGTCCAAATCTGTTTCTCTCTGTTTTCATAAATTATACTGTCATCTGCTAAGTTTTGAACCAGAGGAATTTGGGCATATTTTTTTCTGTCTCACATCCATTGAATCACAAACTCATATCAGTTCTTCCTTCTTGACGTCCCCTAAATCCATCCCTTCTCCATTTCCACTGGGCCTGCAGTAATAGAAATCTCACTGTTTTTCAAGTGGATTACTATGCTCTAGGGCTCTTTGTGTTTGTGGACTTAAAATGGAAAGCCTCACCTATTCTTAGGTGACGTTGAAAATTTATTTCAAGTAATTATATTTAATTTTTTGAGGCACAAATTTGTTTAGTACTCCCTCTGTGCTGCTGTGTTGGCAGAGTGCTCAGCTGAGGGCACTGGAGGAGGGCACTGGAGGAGGGCACTGGGAATTATGAATGAAGCAACTTACTGTGAAGTCATGAAAACTTTTATTCTAGTGGGAAAAAGCCAACAGCTAATACTGGTGGTAAAACTACAGAGAGAGATTTGGGAGGTCTTAAACATTTATAGTTCTTATTTATAAAATTGTTGTTTGGATTTAACAAATGGATGTTAGGTGCAAACTCTATTACTAGCTCTGCGTGATGTGGCAGAAGGGAACCAGGTTTGCGAAAGTAATTATGGTGATAGAAATGTGTTAGCCTCAGACACTACTGAGGTGGCCCTTTCTATCTTAGTACATTCTAAGTACTGGTTACTGCATTTTTCACTGGCTAACAAAAAGTTGCTTTTTGTTGATCTTTGATGTTTTGATCTTTAAATGGAATAGAAAGTAATAATATTTAATGAACATGTAAGCGTAAAGTGATGTGATGGCCCACAAATACAATGTGGAATAATTAAATCAATGTAGTTAACGTATTAACCTCAAATGCTTAACACTTTGTGGCAAGAACGTTTGAAATTTATTCTCTTAGCAGTTGTGAAATATACCATATTCTATATTCACCATGCCATGCATTAGAACTAAAAAAAACCAGCCTCTGTAACTGCCATTCTACTCTCTGCTTTTATGAGTTCCATTGTTTTAGATTCTACGTACAAGTGAGAACATGCAGTATCTGTCTTTTTGTGCCTGACTTATTTCACTGAGCACAATATTTTCTACTTCCATTCATGTTGCAAATGACAGAATTTCCATCTTTTTTAAAGGCTGGGTAATACTCCATTATGTATATGTATACCACATTTCCTTTATCCATTTATCTGTTGCTGTTAATAAATAGTGCTGCAGTGAACATGGGAGTGCCAATCTCTTGGACAAACTGATTTCAGAACTTTTGGGCAAATACCTAGAAGTGGGATTACTGGATCTAACATGTCTTCTATTTGACTTTTGGTCCTATAGTAATAGGATATCACAGAAGTTGGGGTTTGGGAAAGTTAGCTTAAGATCATACATAAGTAAATGTATTCAAGCCTGGATTATTTAACCTCTATCTGATTGTGAAGTCTTAAATATCCTCTATTAAAATTAAATTTTATTAAAATTAAATTTTATTAAAATTAAATTTTATTAACATTTTTATTAAAATTTAATTACATTTTAGTTGAAATTAAATGTTCTCTATTCTCTTCAGTTATGATTTTAAAAATATATAAAAAATGGTTGTTAGATATGACATTGGCTCAGATCCATGTAACAAAAGAAAAAGTGGTTTTGAAACTACTTGAGTCAAAATAGTATAGCAGTTATTTTCGTGGAATTATAGGAAAGGTGAGTAGGGACATTCCCCAAAAACACATAATTTTCTATGGAAAATGTGATTAGAGAAAAGAGCTGAGCCTATACAAGCATTTCCGTGTTTATTAACTTGGGAATTAGAGAAAATCTCAGATAAATTTCTTAATGTCTAGGATCTGCTCCAGTAGCCTCAGAAACTGGTCTTTTTGCTTTCATTTTGATTCCTTATGGTCCGTAAGTCATACGGTTGCAAGATGGGCTTTATGAAATATAAATCTGTGTTCTCTCTTACTTGAATAAGTTACGTAATCTCAGCCTCGGTGCTCATCTAGAAAATAGGGATGAGAGGTATATGGGATTATTGGGAAGAATAAATTTGAAAAATATAAGTAAAATATTTTATACATTGTTGAGCTCATTAGGTGTTTAATAGGGGTTATGTAATAATTGTTTATAAGGCAAACCCCTTACTATGACAAATAAGTTTCTTTATTATGCTGTCTGTACTGCCTTATTTTCGGTACCCATATCTTATGTTACGTTTACAAAACCGGTTAATATTTCCCACATGGCATTTGCCCTGTGATTTCCAGTTCTCCAGGTATACCTCTCTCTGCTTGTACCTTAATACTGCTTGTTCTCTCCGTTCCCACGGCATCATTCGTAGATGTGTATTATAGCATTTCATACCATGTTGCAGTTCTCTCTTTTCTTTCTGTTCTTTTTCTTTTTTTTTTTTTTTAAGACGGGGTTTCACCATGTTGGTCAGGCTGATCTTGAACTTCCGACCTCAGGTGATCTGCCCACCTTGGCCTCCGAAGTGTTTGGATTATAGGCGTGAGCCATCGCACCCAGCCTGCAGTTATCTCTTTTCTTGTCAGTTTCCGTTACTACTCTGTGAGATTGTTGAGGGTAGAGTTGATGTCTTTTTATTTTTGTATTCTTGTTCCTGGTAACTATAGACGTATAATTGAATGGTTGCTAAATATTTGTTTAATTGAATGCATGAATGAATGAACAGATGAATGGAAAGAAGAATGAAAAGGAGTGGAGAGTAGTTGTTAAGGGAAAGGATTTTGGGGCCTGGGTTTATCTCCCAGCTCTGGATTTTACTCTCTTTGTAACCGTCAATGTGTTACTTAATTTTTTTGTGTCTTCTTTTCTCCATATATAAAATGGGACTAACAGTAGTATTTACTTTGCAGGGTTGTAGTGAGGATTTAAATAAGTTAATATGTGTCTAAAGCCCTTAAAATAGTACATGATACATAGTAAGCTCTATTTAGGTATTAGCTGCTGGTAATATTTTTATTTTCCTGATGATTCAGAACCCATAGCATCTTTTTTTTTTTTTTTTTTTTGATGGAGTTTTGCTCTTGTTGCCCAGGCTGGAGTGCAATGGTGGGATCTCAGCTCACCACCACCTCTGCCTCCTGGTTCAAGCCATTCTCCTCCCTCAGCCTCCCAAGTAGCTGGGATTACAGGCATGTGCCACAACACTTGGCTGATTTTGTATTTTTAGTAGAGACGGAGCTTCTCCATGTTGATCAGACTGGTCTTGAACTCCTGACTTCAGGTGATCCACCTGCCTCAGCCTCCCAAAGTGCTAGGATTATAGGCATAAGCCACTGCGCCCGGCCCAGAACCCATAGCATATTTACTGTCATGAGTAATATTATCTTTATGCATTTAAATTGTCTGCAAACTTTGAATTTTAAGATAATGTTCAAATCATAAACATTGTTTTATATGATCTGGATTCTTTCTTTTTATAGGGCTCTATGGAGCAAGTCAGTTCTCATTTCTTGGAGCAGACCCTTGACAAGAAGCTGATGTCAGATCTGAGGGTACCTTCTATACTTTGTTGTTTAAACTGGGTTTCTGTAACCAATATGGAGGGACAGTATGCTGAGTTGTGTTGATTTAATTTGGCAACATTTGTTAAATTAATGTATGATAACTATATTACATTTTAATTTAAAATCTTAGTAAATTGAACCAAATAACAAGTGACTTCATTAAATTTTGTATTCTTGTAATGAAATACTTTGCACAGGTTATACTTTACAAAAAAAAGAGGCAAGATTGATTTTCTAAGCCAGGTGCAGTGGCTCACACCTGTAATCCCAGCACTTTGGGAGGCTCAGACAGGCAGATCACCTGAGGTTGAGAGTTCAAGAGAAGCGTGACCAACATCATGAAACCCCATTTCAACTAAAAATACAAAAATTAGCTGGGTGTGGTGGCCTGTGCCTCTAGTCCCAGCTACTTGGGTGGTTAAAGCAAAGAATTACTTGAATACTGGAGGCCAAAGGTTGCAGTGAGCCAAGATCGTACCACTGCACCCCAGTCTGGGCAACAGAGTGGAACTCTGTCTCAAAAACTTAACAAACAAACAAAAAACCCTAGGAAATTCAAAAGGATTAATTTTCTGTTAGGAACTACAAAGACCTATTCTCATTTTGTGAGTCGGTATGACATTTTTCATTTTTGGACTCCTTTTTAGCAGCAGTTCCCATGGAAGAGTGAGTAAAGCCTTTCTCCAAACAGTACCAAAATACCCTCCACTCTGAGCCCTCCTTTTTTTTTTTTTTTTTTTTTTTTTTTTTAGGCAGGGTTACAACTCTATTGCCCAGGCTGGAATTCAATGGCACAGTCATAGCTCACTGCAGCTTTGATCTCCTGGGCTCAAGCATTCCTCCCACCTCATCCCTCCTGAGCAGTCAGAACTACAGGCATGTCCCACCATGGCCAGCTAATTTTTTTTATCTTTAGTAGAGATGAGGTCTTGCTGTGTTGCCATACTAGTCTTGAACTCCTGAGCCCAGGCAATACTCCTGCCTCTGCCTCCCAAAGTGCTGGGATTATAGATGTGAACCATTGTGCCTGACCCCAAATGCCTCTTAGGAAATGCCCTTAAGCTTTGATTGTGATGGTTCACTAACATGGTTAGCAGAACCAGATTTGAGTCTGAGAAAATAATATGTACATTCATTGTCAATACCTCAATTTTGAAATTATAAAAGTGATATTATAGAGTTGTAGAATTTTTGATAAGAGAAAGGAAAACAATTTACCCATATGCTTGCTATCCTGATATAATGACTTTGGTCATTTTGGTATATGTCTCTCAGCTCTTTTTCTTGGGCATTTTTTTTTTTTTTAATTTTAGTTTAGTTTAGTTTTCTTTGAGACAGAGTCTCGCTCTGTCGCCCAGGCTGGAGTGCAGTGGCGTGATCTTGGTTCACTGCAACCTCTCCCTCCTGGGCTCAAGTGATCCTCTCACCTCGGTCTCCTGAGTAGCTAGGATTACAGGTGTGTACCACCACACCTGGCTAATTTTTTATAGTTTTTGTAGAGATGGGGTTTCATGAGAGGCTGATATATAAAGCGGAGTGTCAGGTCATTCATTTGTGATGAGAAACATAACTGTCAAGTAGACTGAATATTTACTTTTCACCAACCAGTGTATTCTACCTTAGGCAATCTCTATGTAAAGTGAGTTTACTAGATTATTTAGTGACTGTACTGTAGCTGAAATAGAATGCAATGCTGCCAAATAGAAAAATACTTTTACTGGGACTGAAGATAATTGTTTTTGTTTTTTATTTTGTTTTTTGAGGTGGAGTCTGACTCTGTCGCCCAGGCTGGAGTGCAGTGCCATGATCTCAGCTCACTGCAACCTCTGCTGCCCGGGTTCAAGCAATTCTCCTGCCTCAGCCTCCCAAGTAGCAGGGATTACAGGTGCCTGCCACCATGCCCAGCTAATTTTTGTATTTTGGGGAGAGATGGGGTTTCACCATCTTGGCCAGTCTGGTCTTGAACTTCTGACCTCGTGAGCCACCGTGCCCGGCCGAAGATAATTGTTTTCTTAGAGTCAATGTATTGTCTACCCAAGATGGTGTTTGGAGGGGCACTGCCATTATTTGTCTGTCTGGCTCTCTCTTTCCTATGTTTCTGCCACAGCAAACATAACCCACTTTCTTAACACATTCTTTAGCTATCTTTATTCTCTTTAATTAGGTACTTTTGGCTATTATAGACCAGCAAGCCTTTGGTTACATTTTAGTTGAATTTGCATTTCTCTTGTATGAACTTTTGATAATTTTTAAAAATGAAACTCTCAAAGAGCAGTTTTGTTTTCTGCCTTCTCATGTTCTCAGGGTACATCTTAGTGTTCCTTCATGAACCTCCTGTAATTGGTAATTGTTGTTGTCCTCTGCAGAGGAAACGTACTGCACATGAGCGTGCCAAGGAACTTTACAGTTCAGGGGAGTTTTCCAGTGGCAGGAAGTGGGGAGATGATGCTCCCAAGGAAGAAGTAGATACTGGGGCTGTGAACTTGATTGAGTCTGGAGCTTGTGGAGCTTTTGTTCATGGGTTGGAAGATGAGATGTATGGTAAGTATGACTGTATAATAGCAATAGCACTCTTTTATTGAGTGACTGCTATGTCTCAGGTGTTGTACTGGGTGATATACATGTATTGTTTCATTTAGTCTACACACTAACTCTGGGAAGTACTTACTATGATTTTTATTTTACAAACAGAAGAGGCTGAGATCCAGGTAGTATGAGACAGTGGTTAAGAGCAAGGGATTTGGGTTTAGTCAATCTGTATTTAAATTCCAGCATTTTTATAAAACAGGGATGATAATAACTATCTTTCTGAGTTGTGAGAATTAAATGAGGTTCTATGTATATAAAGCACTTGGTATAATACATCACCTATTTATAATAATCGCTTAATAAATGGTAATTAAAATTGATATTAATAACAATAATAACTTGATGTCACTCACCCATCAAGGAAGAGACAGAGGCAAGATTTAAGCCTAGGTATGTCTGACTCCAAAGCCATTATATGATTGATGAATATTTTATTTCACTTTCATTTTTGAAAGATATTTTGGGCCAGGCATGGTGGCTCACACCTGTAATCCCAGCACTTTGGGAAGCTGAGGCTGGAGGATCATTTTGAGGCCAGGAATTCGAGACCAGCCTGGAAAACATGGTGAAACACTGTCTCTACTAAAAATACAAAAAATAGCTGTGTATGGTGGCATGTGCCTGTAATCTCAGCTACTAGAGAGGCTCAGACACAATAATCACTTGAACTCAGGAGTCAGAGGTTGCAGTGAGTACTGAGATTGTACCAATGCACTCCAGCCTGGGCAAGCAACACAGTGAAACTCTGTCTCAAAAAAAAAAATCAATAAAATAAATGTAGAAAGATATTTTTGTGGGAATGACATTCTAGATTAATAAGGTTTTTTTCCCCAAGAGTCTTTTATTTTTTGAGACAGGGTCTCACTCTGTCATCTAGGTTGCAGTGCAGGTGTGATCACAGCTCACTGATGCCTTGACTTCCTGAGCCCAAGCAGTCCTCCCACCTCAGCCTCATGAGTAGCTGGGACCACAAGAATGTGCCACCATGCCTGGCTAATTTTTTAATTTTTTGTAGAGACAGGGCCTCCCTATATTGCACAAGATAGTCTTGAACTCCTGGGCTCAAGTGATACTTTTGCCTTGGCCTCTTAAAATGTTGAGATTGCAGGCATGAGCCACTGTGTGTGGCCTCTACCACTCTTTTAAAGATATTGCTCTGCAGTTTTCTATGTTGAGAAATCTGCTGGCATTTTTATCTTCTTCTGTATATAATGTGTCTTTATCACAAGCTGCTTTTAAGACTTCTCATTATCACTGGTTTTAAGCAATTTGATTATGATATGCCTTGGGTATAGTTCATGTGATGTTTCTTTTGCTTGGAGTTTGTTGAGCTTCTTGAATCAAATGGTTTATAGTTTTCATCACAGTTGGAAACTTTTATTTATTTATTTTTTTGCTATTCTTTCTTTCTTCTCTTTTTTTTGGGGGAGCAGGGGGACAGAGTTTCACCCAGGCTGGAGTGCAGTGGCATGATCTCGGCTCACTGCAACCCCTGCCTCCTGAGTTCAGGCAATTCTCATGCTTCAGGCTCCTGAGTAGCTGGGGCTGCAGGTGCTTGCCACCACCCCTAGCTAATGTTTGTATTTTTAGTAGAGATGGGGTTTTTCCATGTTGCCCAGGCTGGTTTCAAACTCCTGAGCTCAACTTATCTGCTACCCGCTTCAGCCTCCCAAAGTGCTTGGATTACAGGTGCGAGCCACCTCACCCTGCCAGTTATTTCTTCAAGTATTTCTCTGGCTCTGTGACCCTTTGGCGACTTTAATTACACATGCATTAGGAAATTGACATTCTCTTACAGCTCACTGATCTTCTTTTTTTTCCCCCAGTTTTTATTTTCTCTTTGTGTTTGATATTATATAGTATCTATTGCCTTGTCTTTGAATTCTGCAAGATATAATCTGATGTTAATCCCATTCAGTATATTTTTCATCTCAGACATATAGTTTTTTTCTCTAGAAGTTTGATTTGAATTTGGGTTTTTTCCATCCTGGACCACATAAGGAGACCCTATCTCCACAAAAAATTTAAAGTTAGCCAGTCGTGGTTGTGCACACCTATAGTCTCAGCTACTTGGTAGGCTGAGGCAGGAGGATTGCTTGAACCCAGGAGTTAGAGGTTGCCGGGAGCCATGATCACACAAGTGCTTAAGTGACAGAGCAAGACCCTGTCTCAAAAGGAAGAAAGAATTTGGGTCTTTTTAGTGTCTAGCATGTCTTTCTTAACATACTTAATCTTTCATCTAGCTTTGTCAACAGATATGTTTATAATAACTGTCTTCTTTGTTTACTAGGTCTGTTATTTCTGTGATTCCTAGGTTGGTTTAGATTAATTTTTTTTTCCCTCTTCTATTATCCTATGTCTTTTCATTTCCAGTAATTTTTAATTGGATTCCAGACGTTGTAGATTTTATTTTATTGGATACTGAACATTATTTTATTCCTATAAATATTTTTGAGCTTTTTACTGGGGTCCATTTTTTTAGGTCTTATTTTTAAACTTTGTTAAGCAGGATTAGAGTAGCATTTAGCCTATGGCTTACTTTTCTCTACCACTGAAGCACAAAACTTTTGTTTTTCACTGCTTGAAGCAAAAACCTCTCTTTTCTTTTCTTTTTTTTTTTTTTTGTTGAGACAAGGTCTTGCTCTGTTGCCCAGGTTGGAGTGCCACATGGTGCAATCATGGCTCACTGCAGCCTTGACCTCCTGGGCTCAAGTGACCCTCCCACCTCAGCTTCCTGAGTAACACAGGACCACAGGTGAGCACTACCACACCTGGCTAATTTTTATATTTTTTATAGAGACAGGGTTTTGTCATTTGCGCAGGCCCTGTGTGAGTTCTGGAGATTATTTCTTCTCATTTTTTTGGGTGGTTTTTTCCCCACGACTCAGATGTTCTCTATCTCACAGATCAGAACTCAGCTGAAGATTTGAGGTGACCATCTGCAGATCTCCCAAGCTTTCTGTCTCTCTGTATAGCTCTCTCCTCTAAAGTAATTTGCCCTATGAACTCTAGCCACATTGGCCTTCCCAAACTCACAGCTCAGTCTTCTCAACTCAAGGAGAGAAGACCTAGTGCCTGGAGTCTCTCTAAACTAAATTGCTATAATCATTGAGATCGCCTCGTTTTCTTTTCCCATTCAGGGATTGCAGTCCTTTGTTGCCAGATGCCCAGTGTCTGGAATGCTGTTGTTTCATATATTTTGTCTCTGTCTCATCTTTGGAGGGTAAAGCTGGTCCTCATTACTCTATCTTATAATACACATCCCATAAAGCCCTTGTGATTTCCGTATGCTATCTGTCTCACACAGATCCCAAAATTTCAGTGCTTTGAGATGATTGACTCCAGTCTGTTCATTATCAGCAAGTGTAACAGACCTGGCATGGTAATGTTAATTGTCCAAATTTTACAGTAAATTTGTGCCAGAGACCTGTGCCGGATCTTAAAAATGTCTATAAAAACATAACCTCTTGGAACGTAGGATTTGCAGAAAATAGAAAAAAAAAGAAAGAAAAAAGAAAAAACATACCTCAGGATAGAAAACACTTCTTAGAAGGACAAGAATATTATTTTTGAAAGACAGTTTTTCATCAGTAGATGTAAGAATTGGGCTATCCTATCATTTGTTCTAAAATGTTCCATATATAGAAACTAAATAAAGCTACCTCTGCTTTTTGATTCTCTATGAACTTATAATACGAATTGCAAACCTATTTTACCCTAAAATGAATAACTGAAACCTATTTTGTTTCTATTAGCATTTTTGCTTTGTTTGGTTTCTGCAACTGAATTTCATCACTTTTAACATTTATATCATATACAGTTTTCAGTTTGCCATTAAGATTTTTTAAATAAGTTTTTTTATTTTTAATTTTTGTTGGTACATACTAGGTATATATATTTAAGGGGTACATGAGATGTTCTGATACAGGCATGGAATATGAAATGATCACATCATCTACAATAGGGTATCCATCTCCTCAAGGATTTATCCTTTGTGTTACAAATGTTATTAAGATGTAATCAAATTAACTTAAGTTTGAAAAGTGAGTAGACCATAACCAGTTTTCAGCTATGATAGCTTTCTAATTTTATCATATTGATAAAATTCTGGGTAAATTTGGGTTTTAGGGGGGCATTTCTGGGAATGAAATGGAACCTTATTTCACTGGCTGTTTAGTGTAGTGCCTCACATACTTCTAGTTTTCTAATTTATCCATCTTCTCCCTTTTTGGGGGGGACTTTGTACATGCAGTTCTTCTTCTAGAAAGGCCTTTTTCTTTCTTTTGGCTTAGCAGCTCTTTTAGATACTGGTTTTAGGGATCACATATTACAGAAAGCCACCTCTGATCCCATTGATTGGGCTGTATTTCTTCGTGTGCATTTTCTTACATTACCTGTGCTTTTCCATGGTAACAGTCATCACTCTGTAATGCAATTAACTCTTCTTGTTTGTAAGCCTGAGGGGCAGTCTTACTTTTGTTCATCTTTGTGTCTTTAGTACTAAGTACAAAGTTAATAAGTAGTTAAGTCTGGACCCAATTATACACGTGCAGTCTTTTTTAAAATATAGTATAGCAGATTCCTTTTCTCTGCTCTGTACCCATAGGGAGTCTGTGACATTTATTTATTTTTAATTAAAGTTTTAGTCTACTTTAATCTTAATAATAATGATATTATTTACTAATTGACTTTTTAAAAAGTACTTTACTGTGGTTGGAATACTGTAAGACAACTTAGTTTTCAAGAAGTTCAGTTAATGTAGACAGACATGTGACTTGATCACATGTATGTAAAGTCAGATTTAAACCATAGTCCTTGTGACAATAAAGTCCATGTTCTTAGATCAACATGAAGGTGGGTGGTATGTGAAACTGTGGGCATAGAGATCTCCCAGGGAGATTTTATAGACTGAGAGGAGTAGAGAATAGAAGGTAGCCTGAAGGAGAAGGAATCCATCTTGTACTTTTCCCATGGCTCTTAATTTGAGTTAATATATATGTATGTGTGTGTATATATACACACACATACATATATATAATATGGGGCTTCAGTGTGTTGCTTAGGCTGGCCTTGAAGTCCTTTTCTCAAATGATCCTCCCACCTCAGCCTCCTGAGTAGCTGGGACTTTGGTGTATGCCACTGCACCTGGCTGATGTGCAGTTTTGTTTTGTTTTTGTGAGACGGGGTCTCACTCTGTCACCCAGGATGGAATGTAGTGGCATGATCATGGCTCACTCCAGCCTTGAACTCCTGGGCACAAGTGATCTTCCTGCTTCAGCCTCCCAAGTAGATGGGTCTATAGGCGTGCACCACCACACTTGGCTAATTTGATTTTTTGTGTTTTGTTTTTGTTTTGTTTTGAGATATGGTCTCGCTCTGTCACTCAGGCTGGAGTGCAGTGGCACGACCTTGGCTTACTGTAATTTCTGCGTCCCAGGCTCGAGTGATCCTCCCACTTCAGCCTCCCAAGTAGCTGAGACAACAGGCGCACGCTATCACACCCAGCTAATTTTTAAAAATTTTTGGTAGAAATGGAGTTTTACCACATTGCCCAGGCAGGCTCAA
This sequence comes from Cacajao melanocephalus, assembly GCA_963573385.1. NCBI lineage: Eukaryota > Metazoa > Chordata > Mammalia > Primates > Pitheciidae > Cacajao > Cacajao melanocephalus. Next base: position 8,382 of record CAUYLG010065954.1, on the reverse strand, counting down.
GTGGTCCGCCCACCTTGGCTTCCCAAAGTGTTGGGATTACAGGCGTGAGCCCCTGGGCCTAGCCTGATGTGTGGTTTTATTTGTTCTCTTTTTTTCTAGAGGTTCGTATTGCTGCTGTGGAGGCCCTCTGCATGTTGGCCCAGTCTTCACCCTCTTTTGCTGAGAAGTGCCTTGATTTCCTGGTTGACATGTTCAATGATGAAATTGAGGAAGTACGTCTGCAGTCCATACATACCATGAGAAAAATCTCTAACAATATCACCCTCCGAGAAGATCAGCTTGACACTGTCCTGGCTGTGCTAGAGGTGAGTGTTTCTAGTTTGCTACTCATTTCTTCATACCTGCCCCCAGCTGTTAAAATCGGGTATTATGCTAGGCATTGGTGAAAGAACAGTTATCAAGCAGCACAGTTCTGCTTTCTCACTATACCTCTTCCCTAAGATGGAAGAAATTGACTGTGAAACAGGATATTTGAATAAGCTTGGTCTTTCTGTGATTAAGAAAGGATAGGATGCCTAGAGAATACATAATGTCTAACCTGATTGGCTGAGGTGAGGTTGGGAACATAGGGAAGAAGGAGAAAATCCTGTAGTGGACACTTGAAGGAGGAGTAGGACTTAACTAGTCATCTTTTTTTCCTTCTTCTTTTGAGACAGGGTCCTACTCTGTCACTCAAACTGAAGTGCATCTTTTTTTAAAGGAGAAGTGGCACTGGGGGGTAGGATGAAAGGGTACCAAACAGAGGGAGCAATGTCTAAAAGCAGAGATAAGACAGAGTATGATACATTTAAGGCATTAAGAGTTTATTATAATGATGGCATAGAGTTGAAGAGATGGGAGAGTGGAGGAAGTGGCTACAGATAAGGTAGGGGCTAAATAATGAAGAGTTCTATTCAACCTTTAATTTGATTTTATTCTTATAGTGAATCATAGGCTGTTACAGCAGGAAGTGCTCTTAGGGATTGATTCATTCTACCCTGGAAATTTTATAGAGGAAAAAAATGAGTTGTCTGAGGTAGTTAGTGGCCGCCCCAGAATGTAAACACAGAGTTGCTTCCCAGGCCATACAGCTCTATGTGGTTCTTCAATTATTTTTCTAAAATGTCTGGATTTTATTTGCAACTACTGAAGTTCTTCATAGTATTCATAAATGGGGTTTGGCCTCTGGTTTCCTTTTTTGAGGAAGATGGGGTTCAGATGTGAAAGGGATAGTAATTAGGTGCTTAATTATTAGAGCACTTATAATAGATTTCTACTGCGTACCTTAAAGAACAGCTGGTTCTTTGGTTTTGAAGGTCCCTACCATTCTCTCAGCTGCTTAGCACTTCTACTAAGATTTTTCCTGAATTTTAAATCTTTATAATTTTTTTGTGTATTTTTTCCTGAAAATAAGTTTACATTCTATATGTGGTTCTTCATGGGTGGTCTCATACATAGTCTAGCCACTCCTTTCCTTTTTAGCTTTCTTTTCAACCATTCCTCACCTTGAACTTGTTGCTGAAGTCACTTTCCTACACATACTGCTTTTCCTCACAATTTTGCCTTCAATGTAATTTCCCCCCTTTTTTTGCAAGTGGCTTGCAAAACTGCCACTTTGACCTAGGGGACTTCCACTTAATCCCACAGCCTACATTAGGTAACATATCCAGGAAGCCTTCCCTAACTGTTGCTTCCAGTCCTGGGAGGGCTAAATGCCACTTCTCTATTCCCATAGCACCCTGTGTATACTGCCCTAGCATTTTTCAGTAATTCTCTCTTTCATAAGACTGTAAGCTTCTCAAGGGGTCTTGACTTTTCTTTTTCTTTTCTTTTCTTTTTTTTTTTTTTTTTTGAGGCAGAGTCTCACTCTGTCACCCAGGCTGGAATGCAGTGGTGCAGTCTTGGCTTACTGCAACCTCTACCCCTTGGGTTCAACCAATTCTCCTGCCTCTGCCTCCCAAGTAGCTGGAATTATAGGCACACACCACAGTGCCTGGCTAATTTTTTTATATATTTTTTTAGTAGAGATGGCGTTTTACCATGTTGGCCAGGTTGGTTTTGAACTCCTGACCTTAAGTGATCCATCCACCTTGGCCTCCCAAAGTGCTGGGATTACGGCGTGAGCCATCGTGCCAGGCTGACTCTTTATTTTTTTTATTAACAATGTCTTGCAGCGGTGTCTGGCACAATTAGGTGCTCGGTAAATGTTTGCTGAGTAGCTGAGCCATGTTCCAAGCTATGTTTTGATGTACAGAATTGTTCACAGGTATGCTTATTTGTTAGCATAAGGTATATAACTCACAAAGAATCCTTGCCTTTTAATTCTGTTCAGGAGATCAGACCCATGTAAACTTATAGTAGACTGTTCTTCCACCCTGCTGTGCACTGCTCCCTTACATTTTCTGTGTCACTGTGCTTCATTGCTTTGAACCTTACCTTGCTGACCCTTCCAGCAAGAATTTGCTTTTTGTTGTCGTTGTTGTTGCTATGTCAAGATCCTACCCTGCCTAGAAAAATTCACATTTTTATTCAACAAGCACTCTCTATGTGTTAGAAATACAGTGTTATCAAAACAGGATCCCTGCTGTCATAAAACTTATATTCTAAAGAGATGGAGTCAACAAACAAAGTGATTTCAGATGGTGATAAATGTTATGCAGAAGATAAACAGTATGATGGAGGAATGGGGAATTTCACTATAATTTGAGTGGTTAGTAAAACCTTTCTGAGGAGGTGATGTTCAAGTTGAATCTTGAAAGATAAACAGAAGTTAGCTATGTGAAGACTGGGAGACGACCTTCAGGTAGAGGCAACAGCTAGTGGGAAGACTCTAAGGCACAAGTGAGCTTTGTTGTGTTTGCATAATAGAGAGAAAGCCAGTAGGATTGAACCATAGTGAGAAACTAGAAATGTGGCATAAGATGAAGTCTGAGAGAGGGATTGGGGACAGGCAGAGAGCCTTGTAGGCCATTTTAAGATGTTTGGATTTTATTCTAACATTATGGAAAACTATTGCAGAATTTTATAAATAGGAGTGACATTTCGATTTGCCTCTCATTTAATGTTTCTCATTCTTGAAGTCTTCTTGAAATTCACATCAGATAGATTGACTCTTTCCCTCACTCCTCCATTTAAAACATACAGGTATACCTCTCTTTATTGGGCTTTGCAGATATTGTGGTTTGTGTGTCTGTGTGTGTGATTTTTTGTTTTTAATAAATTGAGAGATTATGGCACTGAGCGAGTCTGTCGCCATTTTTCCAGTAGCATGTGCTCACCTTATGTCTGTGTCACATTTTGGTAATTCTTGCACTATTTCAAACTTTTTTATTATCACATCTGTTATGGTGATCTTTGATGTTACTGTTGTAATTGTTTTGGGATCTCACAGACTGTGCCTGTATATGATGGCAAACTTAAGTGTGTGTGTTCTGAGTGTTCCACTAACTGGCCATACCCGGTTTCTCTCTTAGCGTTTCTTCTTAGCCTGTCCTTTTTCCTAGTTGCAAAAAGACTCTTTTACTTTAGCATCATGTTTGAGTTCCAGAAAGGATGGAGAAGGGAGGTTAAAGAACAAAAGGGACAAAGCTACTGCCTCTAGTCCTTTATTTATCAGTAAAATGAAAGATATTTCAGGAATTTCAGCCAAAGAACTTCCACATACTTTGTTACGTGGCCACCCTAGATGGGAAGGTGGCTAGGGAGAAGGGGACAGTAGATAGAGGCTGAGTCTGCTAACCAACAGTAACTACTGTTATTATTAATTTTTTTTAAAGGATTCATCCAGAGATATTCGAGAGGCTCTTCATGAACTCTTATGCTGTACTAATGTTTCAACCAAAGAAGGGATTCATCTTGCATTGGTGGAGCTGCTGAAAAATTTAACCAAGTACCCTACTGATAGGGACTCCATATGGAAGTAATGACTTTTTGCCCATTTACTCACTGAGTCCCATAATGTGGTAAATGTACAATGCTAACATTTGTTCCGTCCTTATAGATTGAGGATAGTATAGCCCTGAATTTTGCCTCTAATTTAGAAACCTGATTCAACTTAACCAAACTCTTAAGAATCTGATTCCTAAGCTGAGTATCACATTTCAGATGACTTATTAATATGTTCATCTATCCACCTAGCAGATAGTATGTGCCTGCTGGATGCTGACTATGCACCAACTCCTGTGGTAGCTGTTACAAGTATAGAAATGAATTAATTAGATTTCCTCTTTCTCATATACAGTGGGTTTTTTTTTTGTTTTTTGTTTTTGTTTTTTGAGATGGAGCCGTATTCTGTCGCCATCCTGGAGTGCAGTGGTGCGATCTCAGTTGACTGCACCCTCTGCCTCCCAGGTTCAAGTGATTTCTGGCCTCAGCCTCCCAAGTAGCTGGGACTACAGGCATGCACCACCATGCCTGGCTAATTTTTGTTTTGTTTTTTTTTGAGACAGAATCTCGCTCTGTCGCCCAGACTAGATTGCAGTGGTACAATCTCGGCTCACTGCAACCTCTGCCTCCTGGGTTTAAGCAATTCTCTTGCCTCAGCTTCTTGAGTAACAACTGGGATTACAAGTACACACCACCACACCCAGCTAATTTTTGTATTTTTTTAGTAGAGATGGGGTTTTACTATGTTGGTCAGGCTGGACTTGAACTCCCGACCTCAGGTGATCCACCTGCCTTGGCCTCCCAAAATGCTGGGATTATAGGTGTGAGCCACTGCACCTGGCCACTACTATATAGTGTTAATCACTCCTGTGTCTATTTTGCATTTTTGTAAAGAATCAGATCCATCATCATCATAGAGATTATAGGCAGGGCAGGAGGCAGAGCTATGTAAGATGGGAAATCACAATCATTTTCTCCCTTGATTATCTCTGGTTTTATTCAGTACCATCAAGTTATTAACACTGTTCATGAACCTTTGTTTGAAGAATGACTCTTACACATGTAATTAATATACATTTGTGTTCTACATGTTTAAATAAGTTTATATGATGAGACCACTTCAACTGTGTATAGTTTGTCTTTAAAAATGTTGTTACTAAAAGTAGAAAAACCATGAGTTGAATCAGCTACTTAGAAAATATATTAAAACTGACCAACATGGTGAAACCTCATCTCTACTAAAAATAGAAAAATTAGTCGGGCGTGGTGGCAAGCGCCTGTATTCCCAGCTACTTGGGAGGCTGAGTCAGGAGAATCACTTGAACCCAAGAGGTGGAGGTTGCGGTGAGCCGAGATTGCACCACTACACTCCAGCCTGGGCAACAAGACTGAAACTCCATCTCAAAAAAAAAAAAAGAAAAGAAAAGAAAAGAAAAGAAAATATATTAAAACTGAAAATACCAGGGGAGTCTTGCTCTAGTACAGTTTTTTGGTGTCTGGTTTTCCGTTTTGCCATTCCTTTGTATAGTCCCATTCAGCTCAGTTTGACATGTGTTTATTGAGTGTCTTCAAGAAGCTCTCGGTCATTTAGGATGTGGGGTTGCAGTGGGGATAAACACCTATATAAGTAACTGGAGTTCTATGGAGACCCAGCATGTCTCCACAGAAGGAAGGAATGTTAGAACATTCTTCTAGCATTAAAATAAGATTTGTGTTTATTTGGTTCACTTAGAATATTTACATAAGGCTGTCTTTATTGGGTGATTGTGGACAAAGAACTCCTTAACCACATAGTGCTTCAAAAGATTTTGAAGTCACCTATTCAAATTTTTTTTTTTAACTTTAGAGACAGGGTCTCACTATGTTGTCCAGGCTGGTCTTGAACTCCTAGGCTCCAGTAATCCTCCTACCTTGGCCTCCCAAAGTCCTAGGATTACAGGTGTGAGCTAGTGCACCTGGCCTACTTATTCTAATTATCACTTACGTTGTTTTCACCTTTTCCAATGAATGGTGGCATTATTTAGAAATAAGAAATAGATGAGGCCAGGCGTGGTAGCTCATGCCGGTAATCCCAGCACTTTGGGAGACCGAGGAGGGAGGATCGCCTGAAGCCAGGAGTTTGATATTAGCCTGAACAACAAAACCAGACCCTGTCTTTACAGAAAATTTAAAAATTAGCCCAGTGCAGTATACACACCCTTAGTCCCAGCTACTTAGGGAGGCTGAGGCAGAAGGATTGCTTGAGCCCAGTATTTAAAGGCTGTGGTGAGCCATGTTCATAACAGTCCACTCCAGCCTGAGTGACAGAGCAAGACCTTGTCTCTTAGAAAGGAAAAAAGTGATAAAAGAGTAAAGAAATAGAGTGACCTATTTTTAAAAATGTTGATAAACATAAATGCATAAATGAAAGTTCTGAAGGAGATAGTTTGATCTGTTTATATATCTTTAGTTCATTCAATAAATGTTTACTGACCACTTGTTATAACCAGTCAATGTGTTAGGTGCTGTAGAGATTTAAAAATGGATTGGGCTCAGACCTAGCCCTAAAATAGCAAGAAGGGAGAGCAGTAGCAAATACGTGGATAGGGAGGTGGATGAGATAGTAAGAAGTTTAGTATATTAAGAAGCCAGAATTGAAGTCTAGCTTTAGAGAGCCCCACATGTATAGGGGCCTGTAAGGTGACCCATTTAATAGCACTTGTGGTACCCATTTGAGTTATGAATAGAGTAAGATCAAAATAAAGGAGTGGTACCTGGAAGCTAAAATTCTTTCTTTACAGTGTGCCCTGAGGTATAGTGAGTAAAAGTGTTTAGAGAGGCCTGCAAGTAAATGAAACAAGTTCTTTCTACCTAGAAGGAAAAACATCAGACTGGGAAAAGCATACTTTCTCAAGAAGATCACATGCTTTAGATTAGATGACTTTCATACCCCATATACCCATCAATTTTTCAGTGTTTATTTTCTCTTTCTTGCTGATCTACCTGTTCTCCAGTCCCTGGTGAAATCTTCTATGTGACCATCTGCTATGTGAATATTTCTTTTTCTATTTATTTTATTATTTATTTATTTATTGCATTTTAGGTTTTGGGGTACATGTGAAGAACATGTGAGATTGTTGCATAGGTACACACGTGGCAGTGTGGTTTGCTGCCTTCCTCCCCATCACCTATATCTGGCATTTCTCCCCATGTTATTCCCTCCCCAACTCCCCACCCCTTGCTGTCCCTCCCCTGTTTCCCCCCAACAGACTCCAGTGTGTGATGCTCCCCTCTCTGTGTCCATGTGTTCTCATGGTTCAGCACCCGCCTATGAGTGAGAACATGCGATGTTTGATTTTCTGTTCTTGTGTCAGTTTGCTGAGAATGATGGTTTCCGGGTTCATCCATGTCCCTACAAAGGACGCAAACTCTTCATTTTTTATGGCTGCATAGTACTCCATGGTGTATATGTGCCACATTTTCCCTGTCCAGTCTATCATCGATGGGCATTTGGGTTGGTTCCAAGTCTTTGCTATTGTAAACAGTGCTGCAATGAACATTGGTGTGCATGTGTCCTTGTAGTAGAACGATTTATAATCTTTTGGATATATACCCAGTAATGGGATTGCTGGGTCAAATGGAATTTCTATTTCTAGGTCCTTGAGGAATCGCCACACTGTCTTCCACAATGGTTGAACTAATTTACACTCCCACCAACAGTGTAAAAGTGTTCCTATTTCAAGAAAACAAACAAACAAAAAAGTATTCCTGTTTCTCCACATCCTCTCCAGCATCTGTTGTCTCCAGATTTTTAAATGATCGCCATTCTAACTGGTGTGAGATGGTATCTCAGTGTAGTTTTGATTTGCATTTCTCTAATGACCGGTGATGATGAGCATTTTTTCGTATGTTTTTTGGCCTCATATATGTCTTCTTTTGTAAAGTGTCTGTTCATATCCTTTGCCCACTTCTGAATGGGCTTGTTTCTTTTTTTCTTGTAAATCTGTTTTAGTTCTTTGTAGATTCTGGATATTAGCCCTTTGTCAGATGGGTAGATTGCAAAAATTTTTTCCCATTCTGTTGGTGGCTGATTCACTCTAATGACTGTTTCTTTTGCTGTGCAGAAGCTGTGGAGTTTGATTAGGTCCCATTTGTCTATTTTGACTTTTGTTGCCAATGCTTTTGGTGTTTTAGTCATGAAGTCCTTGCCTATGCCTGTGTCCTGAATGGTTTTGCCTAGATTTTCTTCTAGTGTTTTTATGGTGTTAGGTCTTATGTTTAAGTCTTTAATCCAGCTGGAGTTAATTTTAGTGTAAGGTGTCAGGAAGGGGTCCAGTTTCTGCTTTCTGCACATGGCTAGCCAGTTTTCCCAACACCATTTATTAAACAGGGAATCCTTTTGCCATTGCTTGTTTTTGTCAGGTTTTCAAAGATCAGATGGTTGTAGATGTGTGGTGCTGCCTCCGAGGCCTCTGTTCTGTTCCATCGGTCTATATCTCTGTTTTGGTACCGGTACCATGCTGTTTTGATTACTGTAGC
>CAUYLG010065953.1:0-47455 GCA_963573385.1 Cacajao melanocephalus | reverse complement strand
AACATCATCCTGATACCAAAATCTGGTAGATGCCAATATCCATGATGAACATTGATGCAAAAATCTTCAATAAAATACTGGCAAAACAAATCCAATAGCACATCAAAAAGCTTATTCACCACAATCAAGTAGGCTTCATCCCTGGGATGCAACTCTGGCTCAACATATGCAAGTCTGTAAATGTAATCCACCACATAAACAAAACCAAAGACAAAAACCACACGATTATCTCAATAGATGCAGAGAAGGTCTTTGACAAAATTCAACAGCCCTTTATGCTAAAAACTCTCAATAAACTAGGTATCGATTGAATGTATCTCAAAATAATAAGCTATTTACAGTAAACCCACAGCCAATATCATACAGAACAGGCAGAAGCATTCCCTTTAAAAACTGGCACTAGACAAGGATGCCCTCTCACCACTCCAATTCAATATATTATTGGAAGTTCTAGCCAGAGCAATTAGGTGACAAAAAGAAAGGGCATTCAATTAGGAAAAGAAGTCAAATTGTCCCTATTTGCAGACGACATGATCGTATATTTAGAAGACCCCGTCATCTCACCCCAAAACCTCCTTAAGCTGATAAGCAACTTTGGAAAAGTCTCAGGATACGAAATCAATGTGCAGAAATCACAAGCATTTCTATACACCAACAACAGACAGAGAGCCAAATCATGAATGAACTCCCATTTACAATTGCTACAAAGAGAATAAAATAGGAATACAACTAACAAAGGATGTAAAAGGAGAACTACAAACCACTAGTTAAGGATATAAGAGAGGACACAAACAGATGGAAAAATATTCCATGCTCATGGTTAGGAAGAATCAATATTGTGAAAATGGCCATACTGCCCAAAGTAATTTATAGATTCAGTGCTTTCCCTATCAAGCTGCCATTGACGTTCTTCACAGAACTGGAAAAAACCACCTTTAACTTCATATGGAATCAAAAGAGAGCCTATATAGCCAAGACAATCCTAAGAAAAAAAGAAAAAAGCTGGGGGCATCAAACTACTTGACTTCAAAGTATGCTACAAGGATAAGTAATCAAAACAGCATGGTACTGGTACCAAAACAGAGATATAGACCAATGGAACAGAACAGAGGCCTCAGAAACAATGCCACACAACTACAACCATCTGATCTTTGACAAACCAGACAAAAACAAGCAATGGGGAAAGGATTCCCTGTTTAATAAATGGTGTTGAGAAAACTGGCTAGCCATAATGCAGGAAGCTGAAACTGGACCCCTTCCTTACACCTTATATGAAAATTAACTCCAGATGGATTAAAGATTTAAACATAAGAACTAAAACCATAAAAACCCTAAAAGAAAACCTAGGCAACACCATTCAAGACATAGGCACAGGCAAGGACATCATGACTAAAACACCAAAAGCAATGGCAACAAAAGCCAAAATAGACAAATGGGATCTAATTAAACTAAAGAGCTTCTGCACAGCAAAAAAAACAATCATTAGAGTGAACTGGCAACCAACAGAATGGGAAAAAATTTTTGCAATCTACCCATCTGACAAAGGGCTAATATCCAGAATCTACAAAGAACTAAAGCAGATTTACAAGAAAAAAACAAACAAACCCATTCAAAAGTGGGTGAAGGATATGAACAAATGCTTTTCAAAAGAAGACGTATATGTGGCCAACAAACATATGAAAAAATGCTCATCATCATTGGTCGTTAGACAAATGGAAAACAAAACCACATTGAGATACCATCTCACTCCAGTTAGAAAGGCAATCATTAAAAATCTGGAGACAACAGATACTGGAGAGGATGTGGAGAAAAAGGAATACTTTTACACTGTTGGTGGGAGTTTAAATTAGTTCAACTATTATGGAAGACAGTGTGGCAGTTCCTCAAGGATCTAGAAATAGAAATTCAGTTTGACCCAGCAATGCCATTACTGGGTATATACCCAAAGGATTATAAATTGTTCTATTATAAAGACACATGCACACGTATGTTTGTTGCAGTGCTGTTTACGATAGCAAAAACCTGGAACCAGCCGATATGCCCATCAGTGATAGACTGGACAAAGAAAATATGGCACATATACACCATGGAATACTATGCAGCTGTAAAAAAGGAGTTCGTGTCCTTTGTAGAGACATGGATGAATCTAGAAACCATAATTCTCAGCAAACTGACACAAGAACAGAAAACAAACACCACATGTTTTCACTTATAGGTGGGTGATGAACAATGAGAACACTTGGGCACAGGGAAGGGAACAATACTCACAGGGTTAGGTGTGGGGGTAGGGAAGGGGAGAATAAGGGATAACACTGGGAGAAATGCCTGATGTAGGCGACAGTGGGGGGGATGGAGACAGCAAACCACCATGGCATGTATGTACCTGTGCAACAATCCTGCAGGATGCAGGAAGTACACATGTACCCCAGAGCCCAAAGTACAATTAAAACACACAGTATTTTTCATGAGACAGACTAGATATAACAAGGATTAATGCAATCTTTAAAAACGTCAAAATATTCCACATACTTTGCCCTTCAAATGAGACAATTCTAAATAAGGGGTCTGTATAGTCTTCTAGAAAGTAGTGGTAGACTTGCATCCCAGTTATGTTTATCAGCATAAGCATCCCTCCTTTCTTGGTGTCACTTCTCCACTGACGCTTCCAAAAATTAAATTCCAAATAAACTACCTGCACTCGAGGTTTTGCTTTGGTCTTCTTCTGAGAAAACCAAATCTAAGTAAGTAAGTAGAGCTACTAGTCCTATGTATATAACCATTCCATATGATGGTTCCTGACATTCACCATAGCAAATTTGCAGTTACTTATAAACCTTATAGGAAGCAGAAAGGATGCCATCTTATGTTCAAATCATCAAATCATGAAAAATCATTATAGATACTGCTGCTGTCTGCTAATGTAACACATATCATGGTAGATTTACATTCCACTCCATTCTCATAGTGGTAAAAGCAATGAGTAAATGCTCTGTAGGAGTAGTAGACACATGTTCAGTAAGTAAATGGCATGTCTAGTTGCCCAGTTTAAATGGCAGATACCTAAATGAAGATGTCCAACAGGCAGGCAAATGTACATTTTTAGAGGTACAGCAAAATCTGTCATGATGTCTGGTTAGCAAATCTGTCATGGTGTCTGTTTGCTCAGTCTTTGTATGGCTGTCTTCATAACTTTGTCTCTTCATGTATAGATGATAGGATTCAAGGCAGGAGTGATGGCAAAGTCAGCATGAACAGGTATTTGTCAATTGAAGATGTGGGGAAAGGCCACACACAGAGAAATGTACATGGAAAAAAAAAAACCACCACAGTGATGTGAGCTGACAGTGTGACAAATGCCTTGGATAAGTCTCCTGAGGAATGTTTCCAGAGAGTGACCAAGATGAAGATATAGGCAAGGATTGGCAGAAAGAAGGTGCCCAGCCTCATGAAGCCACTGTTGGCAGCAGCAAGAAACTCAAATTTACATCCATCTGTGCATGCAAGTTTTATGATCCTGGGAAAGTCACAATAACAGCTGTCTATTTTATTAGGGCCACAAAAAGGCAAGTTTATAACAAAAGCTAATTGGGACATGGCATGGATAAGCTCAGTAATCCAGCTAGTGACTACGAATGAAACACACCTCTTAGGGCTCATGATGTTCAAGTAATGAGGGGGCTTACAGATTGCTGTGTACCCATTAAATGCCATGGCTGTGATCAACACCATCTCAACCCCTCCCATGATTGGATGCAGCATATCTATGTCATACAGCCTTGGAAAGAAATTACTTTGTATTCGTTTGAAAGGTCCGAGATCATCTTGGGGATTGGTAGTGGAAAGGCCCACATCAATGAGAGAGAGATTGGAAAGCGGGAAGTACATAGAAGAATGTCAGTGAAAATCAGCAAATACTAAAAACACAATGAAGAGATTTCCAGGATGATTCCTAGATAGAGCAAGGAGAATATCGGTATGAGAAAAATTATAGTTTCCCAAGAACTGGAGAGTCCCAGCAGCACAAACTCAGAAACCAAGCAGTCATTTATTCCAACAACTGACTTCACTATAGAAGATGATTTTCAAATAACCTGAGGATAGAAAATGATGAAAAGTCAGAATCAGTGGTACTGAAGTGTATTCTCTATTTATCCTGCTAGTTTGTTTTATTGGTTACATCTATTAAAGTCAAATTATTGAATTAGATAAGAAAAAAGTAAAGGAAATAGAATTATAGTGATCAGAAAGTGACTACATAGAAAAAGAAAGATAATTATGAATGTATTGGGTGAGGGAAAATGGCCTTACTTCCTTCTTTTTCCATTATCATACTTTTTTCCCCCCTCAAGAACGTTTAGAGACATCCCCCGCCCCCCACTTAGCTAGGTGTTATCCCATCCTAATAATCTCAGGTGACAGAAATTATTCACACATTAATGTTCTCTCACTAACTTACAACTTCTCTTTAGCTTAATTTCTTACTCCACGGCTGAAATGGAAATTTTTAGGCCAGTTGTTTAATATGTTTCATCTCATTTCACCTGTATGTTTTGTTTTTGTTTGTACAGTTTACTATAGAGGTCAAATGCACAGATTGAGATTATTCATCATGTTTAACTCATAACACATTGTTATCTTAGTGCATAGATGGACCTTGATAACCATAAATTATGGATACAAGACTGAATACCTGTTAGTAAGTGAAAAGTGTTATTTAAACAAAGATCATTTTAAGAGGTAACATGTTGTATGTCCTTTCTTCATGAAGAACTTTGTTCTAAGCACACTATCTCTTTTAAACCTCATGAAATTCCATATATGGATACTCTTTGTCCTATTATATAAAAGAACTGAGTGTCAGAGGGTCAAGTGTCTGAGGCAAGACTTGTACCTGGAGGTATAGGACACCATACTTCATGCTCCTAATCATGGTGCTTTGCTCTTTAAAGGATAGTACCCTTTAAGTATGTCTTTCACCCTCCCCAAATAGCCTTCAATTAAACTTACTTCAACCTATTGGGTCAATTTACCCATCAACATTATAAACTTTATTTTTAAAGAATCAAATCTCTGCATCTGGTGTCCCCTCCTAATCCTAATTGTCTCTCTCTTTTTTTAAGCCTTCATTGGCAAATCCTTACAATTTGTTCATTCAGTGTCAAAACAATTCAATTTCCACTGATGACTTGTTTCATTCTCTATAAAAAGGAACTCTGGATTCTGAATACTTCATACAATAATCACTTTTCAATAATCATTTTCCTTGATCTCCCTATAGAATTTAATACTATTTATTATGGTCTTATTTCCGTAATTACCTCTCCCTTGGCTTCTTACATTCTACAAAGTCATTTCCTTTCCTATCTCGTACAAACAGAAATCCATCTGTTCATACTATGGGTTGATCTCTTTCAATTTTAGAGGAGGGTAGCTTTATTCAAGATCAGGAGCATGATACATGATTTTTCTAAACCAGTTGCTATTGTCCCATTTTCCTTGGCCATAGATTTGTCTACGGTGGGGGATGTAACCCAGAACTGTTCAATGAGATGTAAACCAATGTCTTCTCTGGAGGACTTTTGTTCTTAAGTTATAGGACAGCCATCATATGGAGATGGCATTTTCCTGATCCATTCTTTATGTGCTTAATGCTATTGATACTCATAAAGGTGTAGTAACCTTGAAGTTCTATGATCCATATAGAACAAATAACACAGTAAAAATTTAGAAAACACTTAAAACCCAAAGAGCACGTTGAACTACTTCACCAAAGACAGTAATAATTTATTTCCAGATTTCTTCTTGTAACCTGGGAAAAATAAACCTTTGTTTCATTCACTATAAAACAAGTTTTCTGTTAATTGCAACTGACTGCAATCTGAGTATTTTTATGAAAGCTCTTCCCTAATTACTCTCCTGCGTTTCTGATTTCTTCTCTGTGTCTTTAACATACAGTGATGATTTCCCCTCAGCTCAGCCTTAATTTTTGGTGAGACTCAGAGTTTTGACCTATTGGTTTTTATTTCAATATCAGGTTGCTTATTTTAAATAGTACCTACAAATTGAATTCCAAATCTGTAGCTTTATCCGTGAACTCCAGGGTGTAACACGTTACATACAAATGTAATCCTAACTTCACCTTCAAGTTAATATGTGAAAATTGAACTCATTATCTTATCATCTACTTCAGTGTTTCAGTACATATCACTATTGTTCTCCCAGATGCCCAGTGTATACACCTGTGTGGCACTCTTGTCTGTCCTTCGCAATCCATCGCCAGGTGCACAATTTTTACTTTCAAACCTTTCTCATTTCAGTTGCCACCTCTGTCAGTTGTTTTTTTTGATTTCAGTTTATGTATTTTCACATCTTGACAACTGAAAAGACTAAAAGATTGCTGAATGTACTATCTGCCTCCATTCTTCCCAAATTCATCCCTTCTAATAATCTGTTTTTAGATTTGTCTTTCTAACATCAAATATGATCATTTGACTTTTCGACTTAAAGTATTTAGTGGGTCTATCATAAGAATATTCTTGGAATCCCCCAGCATATCGCATAAGACTCTGAGAGGAATGTGCATAATTTGACTTCAGAGAGTATTCCCCCAAAATTTTAGGGAATAAGTGTACTGAGAAGTTACTGAATAAATTTCAAATTTTATTACTGATAAAAAATCTTCATAAATTGGCAGAATTAATAAATATTTTACACAGGATGGTTTAAATACAATTTTAAAACCAACAGTCAGCACCTAATTATATGTGAAACATTAAGTGAAGAATATAAAGAAGAAAGCCTGCTACTGCCATGACTCAATGACATACTATAATCTAAACAAGAAGATTAAATCAAGCAATCTTCTTGAGAAGTAGCACAACTATGATCATTCACAAATCACCAATGGTCTGCCTTAAAACCTGTAGTCAATTAAATCGATAATACAAACTCTAATAAGATCATTTAAATAAATATGTAAAATACAATTTTAAGATATGATTAAAAGATATTTATAAATGAAGTAATGTGCAATGCATGCATTCTGTTGAAAATATACAAACTTTCCTGATACAAACCCTGAAAAAATGGAAGATTCAGCCGTGCTAATAGATTTAAAAAAAAACAAAGTTATAAAGAATTCTCTTTGAACTAGTCTATCCAACAGCTACAGTGCTTAGGAGACATATTGGAATGTTACAAAGGGATCCAAAATTTCACTTTAAAACTCAGGTAAATTGTGAAAAGAAAATGTAATGGGAATTGGGGGAGGCTTTCTGTAAAAGATCAGAACATATAAACCTATAAGAATGAAACAATGCTTAATTTGACTAAAATTGAACAGACAAATAGAACAAAAACAGGAAGCATTAAATAGGTAGGAGGGAATTTAGTATATAATAAGGAAATCATTACATTTATATGGGAAAATAAAGTATTTCCCCCACAAAATTATAATATTCAGTGATTGGTAAATGTGTAGGTCAACATTGGAATCATATAATTCTAAGTATCATTTATGGCAAAACAAGTTCTAGGTGGTATGTCTCAAATGTAAAAGTAAAACTGTAAAATTTTAATAAAATATATAGAAATTTTTTAAAATTTAGGTCAAGAAATCCTTTCTTCAAATTCAAAAAGTAGGTTTTATTTTTATATCATTTCCTGAACAAAATTATTATTTTATTATACTTTAAGTTCTGGGATACATGTGCGGAATGTGCAAGTTTGTTAATAGGTATACACACGCCATGGTGGTTTGCTGCGCCCTTCAACCCATCATCTACATTAGGTATTTCTCCTGATGCTATCCCTCCCTTAGTCCCCCATGCCCTGACAGGCCCTGGTGTGTGATATGCCCCTCCCTGTGTCCATGTATTCTCATTGCTGAACAAAATTATTATTCCTGCTATTGCTGTGGGATTGAGGAAGCAGTGCTTCTCAGTCTCACCTGATGGAAATGTGCAGTGTGCAATCCTTCCAGAGGGCAACAAAGCAGTGGAAGTAGAAACTCTTTTAACTGTGACATAGCAATTTTACTTCATGGAATTAATTTGTAAGGAAATAAACAGACAAGTGGAAAAAATGTATTTGTAACATTATTTTACTTTTCAGTATGTCTGAGAATATGAACTGATTGTAAACATATTAAACCCACGTATGCCTAGTGTTCCATTATTGGAACACTAAGCATGTGGGAGTTATTTATATCCTACTGCTCAAGGTCATTGCCAAGGTCTGATTTTTCACATGTCTGTAATTCAAACAATTGCAACCTCCAGCAAAAATGGGTTAACTTTTCAATAAAAAGGAACAGATTAAGTGGTATGTTTATCTGACGTTGTTTTTGAAATGATGATTAAGTCTGTAGTAGCTAGAATGGAAGGTAATCAATCAAGAAACAGTCATAGAACATAAATAAATCTTTTTGAGGGGTAAAAATAAACTTTCCTTGAGTAAGTATTTATTATTTACCCCAAATCTGTACAGCTGGAAAAATTTTAACTAATTGTGTGCTGGTTTGTTTATCTCCAACCTAACTTGCTGTATTTTTAGAAGTATCATTTTTTGTTTTAACAATTTAAAAATAAGATATATCCCACTAGATAAAGGGGAAAGAGAAATATATACAGGAGCAATGTCTAATATTTAAGATAATGCAGGGTTTAAGAGCATAAACACAGGGGCCAACTGTTTGCATCCTCAGATCTTCTGTTTACTAGCTGCGTGTTCTAGAGTGAGTTTCTAAACTGCTTGGTGCCCCAGTTTCTTCTCCGTAAAGACAGATACCTAAAAATCACTACCCCATATGTTTTGAAGTCTGAATGATTTGAAGCAAGAAAATATCAGAAAATGCTCCAGTATAGAGTAAGTGATAAATAAATACTATCGTGAAAGTGCTGATGATATGTAGGAAACAGACCTAGAGTTTTTCACATTGAGAATAGTAATTGAATTCCTCTGGCAAAAATAAAGCTAGCATGCCTTCTAATGTTGTGTCAGTAGGTGTAGAATAACCAAGACATAGACATCACTTTTTTTCATAATCCTACTCTTTAGAGAGAAAGGAGATTAA
The DNA here is from genome assembly GCA_963573385.1 of Cacajao melanocephalus. Taxonomy (NCBI): domain Eukaryota; kingdom Metazoa; phylum Chordata; class Mammalia; order Primates; family Pitheciidae; genus Cacajao; species Cacajao melanocephalus. The sequence continues at coordinate 38,382 of CAUYLG010065953.1, read as the reverse complement.
AATTACCTCATACAGTATATTAACCAAGAGAATAGCACTTTGAATATTATTTTATGTTCATATCCTGGTATAATTTTAACTATGAGAATGAGACTTTAAAGGATATTAGACAGTATAAATACAAATAAATCAAAGAGAGTTAACAAAGGAAAAAGGGGGCAGAAAGACATAGATTGTGGAGATAAAGAACTGAGAGAAGTTAATTATGGAAGCAGATAAAGAAAAATTAAAAGAGTGGGCATCTTTTCTACTTAAACAGGTTCAGGTTTCCTTCAAGGCATAAGAAACACAAGTGAATCAACTGCCTTTTAGATTCTTTATTATTGCCAAAGCCACATAGTTATAAATAGTTTTTGTACTGGGGACTAAAACCAATTAGTAGGTCTGGAAATTAATTACAAATAACTACTTCATAAATTGGCCATCGTATACTAGATCAGTGTGAGCACTTTACACACATCATATTCTAACAGTCATAACTTTTATTGCCATTTTTCAGATGTGAAACCTTTATTTTCCAAGTCATACAACTAGAAAATGGCAGAACTGGAATATAAACTAAGATCTCTCTGACTTCAGTTTCCAAAACGGCTTCTGATAGGAATCTTGATTTCGAGAAAAATAAGAAAAAGATGAGATTTCTAAAATAAGACATTTTGTTCTACGAAAAGAACAAATACAAACAAATTCATATGGCTGATGCTGATGGGAAAATAAGTTTATTTTTATATTAAAATTGTTTAGTTATCATTGTCTTCAGATTGGAATGTACTTTATTGTTAATAACTGAGTTTTTGTGCATTTACTATTTGACCAAATGGTAGAACAAGCAAAATTAGAAAGAAATTAAAATATTATCATGGTAGGTTTAATGACTTGTAAAAACCATTCTTCCCCAACCTGAGTGAGAAGTTCTAAGACTGTAAAAAGACATAGCCTTTTGTTAGTGTGTGAAACTCTGCTGCAAGGAGTCCAGAAGGCCCAGGGATTCGTTGGAAGAGAAAACTCATAATCCTTCCTGTAAAACATTACCTAAATAATACATTCAGAACTCTAAAACTAACAGGTAGATATGGAAAAAAAATGCTACAGAAAAAAATATACTTTTAAGTTACTGTATGGGATAAAAGTGAAAATTCAAAAACAGATAGTTTGTGATATACTTATCCTACGGGAATCACCTCTGAAACCAGATCCTTCTTGGCTGATAAGGCTTACCGTAGATTCTACGTTAAGTCTGGAAAATAAACTTGAATCCCAGTTTATTTTCTCCAGGGACCAGTGTTGTTGAGGATATATCCTCCTCTGTGTGGCATACTGTATGTAGTAGCCTCTTTTAAATGTAACCAGAAATTGAAAGATTTTCTTATCATGCTTCCGGGGTCATCTCTTAGCTTTCTAATTTCCCTAAATTGAGTCCTTATGTACAATGCACGCTTTCAAAGCTAGAATCAAGTTAGTCCAGTAAAATAGAATGAAGAAGTTTATTAAAAATGTGACAAAATTAAGTTTCAAATGTTTCTCTTCTATCTAATGAGCAGATAGAGCTTGCTTTCTTTTGATGTGTATCTACCATGTCATAAAATTGAACTAAATTGTCAGTTCCAGTCCCAGCAGAAGTGAGAGGAGTTATGTAGGTGGGCAGGTGACAGCCAGCTCATTTTGAGCATGTTGCACCTGTGCTCATGATTTAAGAACCTACTTGAACTTCTGCTTCCTGTGACTCAGAGGAATATTTAGGTCTCAACATTCTCCATGCTTTGTTGAGCAGAGCCCTGAAAATTAATAGTATAAATGCAAAATTATATTATGGGCATCACTCTAACTGATGAAAATATACAGTAGTCTCCCCTTATCTTCAGAGGATATATTCCAAGACCCTTAGTAGATGTCTGAAAGCACAGACAGCATCGAACCTAGTATGTGTGTATATATATATATACATATATATATATATACATATTTCTTTTCTATACTTATGATAAAGTTTAATTTATAAATTAAGTACAGTAAGAGATTAACCACAACAACTGATAATAAAATAGAACAATTATAACAATATGCTATAATAAAGATATCTGAAAGTGGTATGTCTCTCTTTCAAAATATCTTAATATTTTTAGACTAAGGTTGACTGTGGCTAACTGAGGTACCAGCTAATAGAAGCTGAGGAAAATAAACCATGGATAAGGGGGGACTACTGTAAATAGAATGAGATTTCAAAATAAACATATGCATGTACAGTAATTGATTCTTGACAGATGCCAAAATTCTTGACAAAGGTATCAAAGATGGTAATGGGAAAAAGAATAATCTCTTCAGCTAGTGGTTCTGAGACAACTAGATATCCACATGCAAAAGAATAAAGTTGGACCCGTACTTCACGTAGAAAAAAAAATTAAAAGGACCAAAGACCAACATAAGGGCTAAAACTATAAAGCTGTTAGTAGAAAACTCAGTGTAAATCTCCATGACCAAGCTTTTAGCAGTGGATTCTTAAAGATATGACAATAAAGACACAGCAAAAAAGAAAAAAAAATAGGTGAATAGGTAAATTGCACATTAACATAAAAATGTTCATTAATGGATACTGTTAAGAAAGTGAAAAGATGACCCACAGAATGGAAGAAAATACATGCAATCATATATCTGATAAGGTCTTATATTTAGAATATTTAAAGAATTCTTACAACTCCATAATAAAAATATAGGCAAGGCATGGATGGCTCACACCTGTAATCCCAGCCCTTTGGGAGGCCAGGGCGGGAGGATTGCTTGAACCCAGGAGTTGGGTACCAGCCTGGGCAACATAGTGAGATCCCATCTTTCCAAATATTAAAAATATTAGCCAAGTGTAGTAGTACACACCTGTAGTCCCAGCTACTTGAGAGACTGAAGTGGGAGGATTGATTGAACCTGGCAGGTGGAGGCTGCAGTAAACCGTTATCACATCACTGCATTTCAGCCTGGGTGACAAAGTGAGACTGTTTCAAAAATAACAGTAAAAATGCAAATAACACAACTAAAAATAGGCAAAGAATCTTAATAGACATTTTGCCAAGGAGTATACATAAATGGCCAATAAGCACATGAAAATTACTCAACATTTGTCACTAGGGAAATGCTGATTGCAGCCACAGTCTAACACTACCTCAAAGCAATTAAGATAACGGTTATATATTTTTTTAAATAAACATTGGTAAGAATGTGGAGAAATGGGGACATCTGTACATTGTAGAAGCGTAAAATGGTACCACTGGAAAACGGTATTGCAGATCTTACAATAGTTAAACATAGCATTGTCGTATGACCCACCAATTTCACTACTAGGTATTTACACAAAGTAATTGAAAACAGGTACTCAAACAAAAACCTGAATACAAATGTTCATAGTAGCAATATTCACAATAACTAAAGATAGAACAATCCATATGTTCTTCAGCTGATGAATGGATTAAAAAATCTGGTATATCCAGATTGTTTATGGATTATTACTTGGCCATGCAAAAGGATTTAGTGCTGATACATACTTTAGTATGCATGAACTTTGAAAACATGCTAAGTCAAAGAGGCCAGACACAAAGGTAACATACTGTTTTGATTCCATTTAAATAAAATATCCAAAATAGATAAATCTATAGAGTCAGAAGGAGATTAGTAGTTGCCTAGGGATAAGGAGAGAGGGAACTGGGCAGTGACTGCTTAATGGATATGGGCTTTTCTTTTAAGATGATGAAAATATGTTACAATTTGATGGAACAGATAACCAACAGGCATATTGTTTCTATACTAAACATAAGTGAATTGTACTCTTAAAATAATTTTAAGTTGATGTGAATTTTAACTCAATAAAAAGTAATAAAATTTTAACATAAAATGATAAATGAGAAAATACATTATGAATTAAGACTTTAGTCATTCGATTTGGCTTAGTTAGGTTTATCTTTCTCTTTATATTAGGTAAAAATATACCTTTGAATTAAGAGTATGATACAGTTAACACACTAAGTTTTCTCTTATTTTAATCCCTCTAGTTTAGGTGTCATATAGAACTCAGGCTAAAGTTTAGTAAAATGGGAATAATGAATAGCAATTTCATTAACAAAAATCAAGTTTATTAAAACAATATGTTGAAATAGAATTGTCCTTATAATAGTGTTAAATGCTTGAGAGTAAAGCTGTGTGGCATTTGGTCTCCTGTTTGGATACATTGTCTTTCTGTGCAGCATTTCAGGCAAATCTACAAACGAAAAAAAAAAAAACAACACTGGATTGAAATCATGGCAGGGAACAAGAATTCAGCCACCTTTCTACCACTTAGCAGTAGATAAGTCACACCTCATTTTTTCTTTTGTTATAGAATACTATTGCATTTCTATCTCATGGTCTTTCTTTCTCATTATTATTAGAAAGAATAAATGGGGTAATATACATAAAAATATTCAGAAAATTTAAAAGCTAAATAGATCTGTGAACTTCTGTTTGCAAATTATAGCAGTTACATAAAAAGGAAGCAGTGTGTTATAGTGTTTACAACCATGGATTTTGAAATTTAAAAAATTGAGTTTGAATATTTGATGACCCTCGCATAGTGGTCATTGCCAATATATTTAATGAGAATGTTACTTAATATAAGCATCTCTAAAATAGGAATGCTAATTGCATAAATGAGATTAAAAAGCAGGTAGTGTTTCTGAGGGTATTTCATGCATATGCTTCCAAAACAATTTTAAATGATGCTTATTTAATGAGTTTGTTAAGAGCTATTCTTTTTTTCATTAAATGGTGTTTAATTTATAAGTAGACATTAAAAATAACAGATCTTGATTTTTCTTGAAGATATTTTGCTGTTATGTTACTAGACGTAATTTCCTTTGTTTTCCATTTACTTTCTTATTCAGGCTTCTAAATATTTTTTCCTTTAACGCCATGGAAATTCAAAAGTAGAATTCCCATAATAAGTGACCTAGGGACTCAGACTACAAGTCATAAAGTGGTCACCAAAAGCTGTTGTTGGAACTGGAGCCATTGTGGGAAGCACTATACATATAGCATCAAGAGGAAAACATTTGTTAAAAGATCCAATAATAGTGGAAACTTTGCATTCTGGCACTTTTTTTTTGGGGGGGGCAATCAGGTAAGTGGGGGGTGGTACAAAGTCAACAGCCTACTAAAATTACCTGGTATTTTCTTTATACAGGTAATGCACAGTACATATGCCACAACACTAAAACTCTCTTTCTCATCTTCATTGCTGTTTTTCAATTCGACAAGCATTTACTGAACATCCACTCATGCCAGTCTTTCCAAGGAAAAGTTAGAATTTTCCGTTGCTCCATATGCTTAGATTGTGACTTGGTTTACAATGAAATTTCTGGGTCTAGATTATATTATATTTCAGTAGGAACTAGCGATGACCTTGGAAATTGGTTTTACAGTGAATTGCCTTAGACCTGTCACATGTGTGTGATAATTTCTAGAGTAACAGTTATTATTTATTCATTCATTCATTCAGTTTTGAGATGGAGTCTCACTCTGACACCAGGCTGGAGTTCAGGGGCGTGATCTTGGCTCAAAGTAACTTCTTCCTCCCGGGTTCAAGTGATTCTCCTGCCTCAGCCTCCCGAGAAGCTGGAACTACAGGCATGTGCCACCACGTCCAGCTAATTTTTGTATTTTTAGTAGAGGCGGGGTTTCACTATGATGGCCAGGATGGTCTCAATCTCTTGAGCTCGTGATCTGCCTGCCTCGGCCTCCCAAAGTGCTGGGATTACAGGCATGACCCACTGCCCCCAGCCTATAATTATTTTTTAAATAATTCTATTGGCATCAATTTTTTAAAGAATTAAGACATAGTATAAACATTCTTTACCAAGAAACCATTATTATCAATTATTCACCTGTTTATATACATATTCATGCCCACATCCATTCAATCACCTGCCTCTCTCTCAAATTTACTGTGGGCTAGGATCTATGAATAAAATACAGTCCTTGTTCTCAAGAAACTCATAGACCTAACAAGGGAGGCAGAGAAACTAGTAATTGTAAATTATATAATGAGGTAGATAATATAAAAGATTTGAAAACATGATGTGAGAGCATAGAGGAGTAATATCTACCCCAGACTGGAGTAGAGAAGGAGATATATTTGATGAATTGATGCATGAGATGGAATTTTGGAATGACAAGTAATCAGCTAAATAAAAAAGGTCAGGGAGTGCCTTAGAGCAAACACATTTCATGAGTGAGCCTGAAGTCATGAAAGAACAAGGAGTGTCCCTGTAATTCATCAGGTTGTGATATGGAGAGCCCACATGAGAAGCCGGGGAGATGGGCTGTATACAGATTCCAGAGCTTTACTGACATCATGGGATGTTTTGAAGGCAGAAGTCTCAGGGATTTTAAGTGGTGAGTAGGCAAGAGAAGACTAGGAAAATACTCCATTGGTATGCTTTTTGACTCCTTCCCTTTTAACCTTTATGGTAACCCTTCTTGCTTGCTTCTGTTCTTGTCTCCTATTTCTTTTCTCTTGCTCCTGTCCCTTTTCTCTCCACCCTTAGTCTTCATTTGTGTGTCATTTGTTTCCTTACCAATATGTACCAACTAAACAACACATTCATTGTAAAGACACTAGCAATAGACTGCTCAGCAATATGAGGTTTTATCTTGGTGATGAATTCCTTACTGAGAATATTTTCTGTTAAGTGACAGCTGTGATTTTTTTTAAGAGAAAACAGTTGTTCTCACATTTGTAAAATCGTATTTTAATTTTTAAATGCTTATTTGAATGGCATTGACATTACTACACTGAATTTGCAGGGCTGTGCATCCTGAACCTCTTATTTTATACTTAAAACATCTATTCTTTTTTGTTAGAACAAATTTTGTACCAATAATAAGTCTGTTTTTAAGTCAAAAGCAATGCAAGTTTGGTTTAGGTTATTTATTCAGTATTTTAATATTTAATACTTAAGTGATCAATCATTTATAAAACAAGTCTCATTACAAAATATTTGAGTGGGACTAAACCATATCAAAGGAAAAAGTTTAAGCCCCCTTCCTCCCCGTTTCTCACCTCGTTCAAATTGTTGCGAAGTTCAGCTAGAGATTTCCTTCTCCCTGTAGAGTTTTATTCCCTGAGCCTCTGGCCACCCTCCTGATAGATCACTGTGGTGCCAGGTAGGAATGGCCTACTAAGGGACCCAGAGAGCTCCCAGGGCCTTTCTGCAGCTTCCTGTAGCACTCACAGTATTTGGAGTGTCTTCCGGGTCTGCAGGAGCAGTCAGGGAGTCTGTGGGTCCTCTCGGGATTGCTGGTTTGTTCTTGCAGTTGATCTGGAGCTAAAATTTACAATGCGAGCCTCTGCAGGCTGCTCTGTCTGGAGCTGAAAGTTAGTCCTGCCTCCAGTCTGCCATGATGATCTCTCTCCCCAGGTTATTTAAACAATACAGAAATATAGAACATATGTAATTCTTCTCTTTAGGATTCACCATTGGTAATATTTGGTGTGCATTCTCGGAGAATTTTTTTACTGAAGCACACCCACAAAGTTTCATTAATTTTATAATGCATTCTCTCGTTTGTCACTTAAATTGGAAATTTTTCTAGATCTGTATATGTAGAACCATTTAGTTGATTTTAATAGCTTCATAATATTTCATTGCATGTAATATATTGTGATTAATGTTTGCTATTACTTGATGTGTCAAAAACACTTTATGTGTAAATATGTATGTTACATATATTCTATAATGTATTTACTCTTGTGCCAGCATGCCTAGAAATAGATTCTCACATTTTAAGTTATATTAAATATTTTCAATTTATAATTTCTTAAAAGTGTACAAGAATCACTTTTGTTTTAAAACTTTGAAAATACTGGAAATTTTTGTTCTTTCACTCTTTTCTCTTTTTCTATTTTTCTCTCTGTCTCTTGCAGTTGATTGGCAAAACAAAACAATGAAGCTCCTCATTGAAAATGAACACATGACTATATTTGTTGGCCATTTGTACATGCTGTTGTTTCTGTTGTGAGTTACCTGTGCATGCCTTACCATTTTTTCAAATTAGATCTTGTGGAGTTAACATACTGACTTTTTCTTAATCATAATATTCTGATTGATGACACTGTCATACCTAACCTTCCCTTTGAGCTTAACAAATGATTACAGTTTTAATAACATGGAATTTTACATTTAGAAAATAAAGAAGAGGAAACAGACAAATCACCCATTTTTCTACCACTTAAAAAGAAAACTTGTTTTTACTTTTTCTGGTTTTTATTTTGGTCTTTAAAATGTTTTTTATTCATCTTACATTGTTGGGAACATACTGAACTTTTTTCATATTCTAGAATATGCATAATTAAAATCTATACATATATATTAAAATCTATACATAACATTGCCAAAACCTTTAGATAGAGATTTGACTGTAGTTCCCTTTCAAGTCACATCCATTGTCATTCGCTCATGCCCAGTTCTCCATTTTCATCAATTATTGGCTATAAAATTCTCACTCCAGTGCTGTTGTGGCAGGGCTTCCTGGCATCTCCGTTGTAGTGTTTTCTTTTGGCTGCAATACTTGTTCCATGTCTGTAACACTTAGGATGTCCAGTCTGTTTGACCTGGCTGCCCTCAAATCCATTGTTCATGGTGCTCCCACTGGCTCATGCTGCTCTCCTGCTGAAGCGGTGCAATGGGAGCCTAGGACATGAGAAAGTCCAGTGATGTGGGCTTGAGGGAAACTGTGTTGGTAACTGTACAACTGGGAAGCCCATGGTATTCAATTCAGGTTGAGAAATAATCATCAATAATGTTTGATGCTTCAAGATAAAGTGGTTTTGCAAATTATGTAAGAAAAAATGTCAACATATTAGATTGAGGTCTGTACAACTGATATTTGATTGTCTTTTGATCTACTGGAAGAATAATTTTATGTGGTTCAAACCAATAATACATATAAGCTTGGAGATTAACAATTTATTGATAAACACTAAAGACAACATTTCAAAATAAATATCCTATGCATTTTATCTTTTTCTTTCTATTCAAATATACTTTATTAACTTTTTTTTATTTTTACATTTCAACTTTTATTTCAGATATAGTGGAGATTTGTTTTAGATACGTGCAAGTTTGTTCCATGAGTATATTGTATCCAGGTTGTGAACATAGTACCCTATTGGTAATTTTTCAACCCATGCCCCCTCCCTCTTTCCTCTAATATTCCGCAGTGTCTGTTGTTCCTATGCCTATGTCCATGTGTGCTCAGTGTTTAGCTCTCACTTATAAATGAGACTGTGCAGTATTGAGTTTTCTGTTCCTGCATTAGTTTGCTTAGGATTATGGCATCCTGCTCCATCTGTTTTGCAGCAAAGGACATTATTTTATTCTTTTTTATGGCTGTATAGCATTCTGTGATGTACATGTTCCCACACTGTCTTTATCCAGTCCACCTTTGATAGGCACCTAGGTTGATTCCATGTCTTTGCTGTTGTGAATAGCACAGTAATGAACATATGAATGCATATGTCTTTTTCGCACAATGATCAATTTTCCTTTGAGTATGTAGTCAGTAATGGGATTGCAGGGTCGAATGGTAACTCTGTTTTAAGTTCTTTGAGAAATCTCCAAACTGCTTTCCACAGTGACTGAACTAATTTACATTCCCACAACAGTGTGTAAGCATTCCCTTTTCTCTGCAGTCTCACCAGCATCTGTTGTTTTTTGACTTTTTAGTAATAGACCTTCTGACTCTTGTGAGATGGTATCTCATTGCGGTTTTGATTTGCATTTCTCTTATGATTACAGATGCTGAGCATTTTTTTTTCATATAGTTCTTGGCTGCTTGTATGCTGTATTTTGAAAAGTATCTGTTCATGTGTTCTTTGCCCATTTCTTAATGGGGTTATTTGATTTTTGCTTGTCAATTTATATAAGTTTCTTACGGATTCTGGATATTAGACCTTTGTTGAATACACAGATTATGAATATTTTTTCCCATTTTTCCCATCCTGTAGGTTGTCTGTTTATTCTATTGATAATTTCTTTTGCTCTGCAGAAGCTCTTTTGTCAATTAAACAAAATTGCATATCAATTCTGTTTTGTTGTCTCACCAATTTTTGTTTTCATTGCAGTTACTTTTGGGAACATAGCCAAAAATTTTTGTCAAGGCCATTGTTGAGAAGGATATTTCCTAGATTTTCTCGCAGAATTTTGAGCGTTTGAGGTTTCACATTTAAATCTTTAATTCTCTTGACTTAATTTTCATGTATGATGAAACGTAAGGGTACAGTTTCATTCTTCTGCGTATCACTAGCTAGTTATCCCACCACCATTTGTTGAATAGGAAGTTCATTACCCATTGCTTGTTTTTGTTGGCCTTGTTAAAGATCAGCTGGTTGTAAGTGTGCCCCTTTACTTCTGAGTTTTCTGTTCGGTTCCATTGGTCTATGTGTCTGTTTTTGTACCAGTACTATGCTGTTTTGTTTGTTTACTACAGCCTTATAGTATAGATGGAAGTCAAGTGGTGTGATATCCCTGGCTTTGCTCTTTTTGCTCAGAATTTCTTTAGCTATTTGCACTCTTTTTTGAGTCCATGAGAGTTTCAGAACTTTTTCTTTCTAATTCCGTGAAGAATGACATTGGTAATATAATAGGAATAGCATGGAATCTGTAAATTGCCTTGGGTAGTATGGCCATTTTAATGTATTGATTCTTCTAATCCATGAGCATGGAATGTGTTTCCATTTATTTATATTGTTTATGATTTCTTTCACCAGTGTTTTGTAGTTCTCCTTGTAGAAATCTTTCACCTCACTAGTTAACTGTATTCTCAGGTATTTTATTTTCTTTATAAAAATAAAATTATAAGTGGGATTGTGTTTTTTATTTTACTTGTGGCCTAGATGTTATTAGTGTATGGAAATGCTACTGATTTTTGTACATTGACTTTTGTATCCTGAAGCCTTACTAAAATTCTTTTTAGTTATAGAAGCCTTTTGGCAGAGTCTTTAGGATTTTGTAGGTATAAAATCATATCATTAGTAAAGTTACATAGTTTTACTTCTTCTTTTCCGATGTGGATGCCTTTTATTTCCTTCTCTTGTCGGATTGCTATGGCTAGGACTTAGCAATGTCTTTCTGTGTATTGACTTTTGTTTCTCCATAAAAGATTGAATGCTTTTTCCAGTTAGAAGTACCATGTATGTTTTAATTCTCTGTAATATAACAATGGTTTAATAGGAAGCCTTATAGCTACATTTTTAGCTTATCTATTGTTATTACATGAAGTAATGTTCTTGAGGTGTAATTCTTAGTTATAAGTTAAGGAAAAATTTAAACCTTTGATATCTACTTAGTGCCTTCTAGAGACATCGTATTAATGTGCACTATTCTCTTAAGCATTTGAGAATGTCTGTGTCCTCACAGCCTCATTCATAGCCAATCATTGATTTTTTTAAAAAAGTTTGACAAATTGTTATGCACAAAATAGCACTTCGCACTATCTTATCGACACATCTTGGATTACTAGTGTTTTAATATGATTATTTACTGTTCAGATTTCTCCTGTCAATGATCTTTGTATGTTTTCCTCATTTTAAACTGTTTACCATATTTTTTTTCTTTATCTATTTGGAAGAACTAATTTTATGTTAAAGGTATCAATTATCTGTCTTATCTTTTACAACTATTTTCAGCAATTTATGCTTATATTTTTATAGTGCTTATATCCTCATATAAAACATTTATAAGTATATCTGTATATACTATCTTTATATTTATCTGAATCTCCAATATATTTCTATTTTGGATACTATCAATTATTTCCTCCATTATATTTATGAATATAGGTATATGCTTACAACGAATTTTTCAACCTAATGGTTCTCCGTATTGAAATAGTTCCTTTGGCTTCTTCCTATTTCTGTCATTTAAATAACAATTTGAAATGTATCTGAGTTTGTGTTCAGAGACAAAGATCTATTTTTTCTCAGTGTTATTTGTTTTGCTAACACTACTGGTTAATAATTCATCCTGCTCACCTGACATTGATATGGTTGTTCAGTAGTTCCTGATAAGCTACTTTAAGCTCTCTCTAGCCCCTTCATTCCATTCTTTACATTGTGACCATTTGAAAGCAGAAATATAACCAAGCTACTGCTTAAAATTTTTTAGTGATTTTCTATTGCTATTAGAATAAAAAACAAAATTATTGTAATGGAAACAAGATTTTAAGACTGGCCTGTCACTCTATGCTAATCTCAGTTGTTCAGCCTCTTGCTCCACTGGCTTTCCTGTCTTAGGGTCTTTGCACAGGGCATTTCCAAAGTCTGGACTGCTCTTCTCACTTTTCAGTAGTAATTCCCTACAGCAGAGTCTGAGCAAGCACCACTGTGATGCATCACATTGTTCTCATTGCAGTCTATGATTTTTCTTAAAATCAATTATCAGAGTATGTCTATAGTTACGGCTATTTAATGTCTTGCTCCATCTGAAGTTAGAATCATTGTTTGACTTCAGAAGTTGGCATAGTTCCTGGCATATACTAGATGCTTGTTAGAAACATTAGTTGAGTGGATAAATGAATGCATGAATTTTTCTTTACTTTTTTTTTCTTTTTTTTCTCTCACCCAGGTACCTATGTCACAGAAAATTCACGAATTTTTCAACACTTTGTAGTTATGAGATTTCTTTTTCTTTACTACTGAATTTAAAACAGCTTAAAAATTTTACAAATATTTATTTCTGATAAACTCCTTTTTGTCATTTTGTTTTCAATCTTTTAGGTAGTAAAAGATGAAGTCAATGAATGAAGTAAATTACACTGAGGTATCTGAATTTGTGTTGCTGGGACTTTCTACCTTTACACCAATGAAGCATTTCCTCCTTGCTGTCTCTACAGTGTTTTATATAACAATTGTTGTAGGGAACCTCTTTGTTGTGTTGATAGTAAGCTTTGACCCTCATTTACATTCTCCCATGTACTTCCTTTTAGCCAACCTTTCATTTATGGATTTTTGTTTTTCTACCTTAACAGTTCCTAAGATGATTTCTGACCTGTACTCTGGGCACAATACCATATCATTCCAGGGGTGTATCATCCAGATATTTGTCCTTCATATCCTGGGTGGATCTGAGATGGTGCTACTCATAGCTATGGCTTTTGACAGATATGTGGCCATATGTAAGCCCCTCCACTACCTGACCATCATGAACTCACAGATGTGCATTCTGCTTCTGTCTGGCGCTTGGGTTGTTGGTCTCATTCACTCAGCATCCCAATTGGCTTTTGTTGTCCGTTTACCTTTTTGCGGTCCTAATGAAATAGATAGCTTTTACTGTGACGTTCCTTGGTTTATCAAACTTGCCTGCATAGACAGCTACAGAATGGAGTTTCTGGTTACTGCCAATAGTGGGTTCATTTCCATGGGCACTTTCTTTTTATTGATTACCTCCTATGTCTTCATCCTGGTCACTGTATGGAAATGCGCTTCAGGTGGTTTGTCCAAAGCCCTCTCTACTCTTTCAGCTCACATCATTGTGGTGGTTTTGTTCTTTGGACCATGCATCTTTGTTTATATGTGGCCATTTCCCTCAGTGTCAGTGGATAAATTTCTTGCCATTTTGGACTTTATGATTACACCCATTCTGAATCCTGCCATTTACACACTGAGAAACAATGACATAAAGATGGCAATGAAGAGACTGAGTAGTCAGCTCCTGAGTCTGAGGAATATCTCCTAAACATAAGAGCACAAGTGATATCTTCTATAAGCACCATTGTAAACACATTTTTTTTAAGTTATGCTATCTTTAGACAATTTATTGTCCTAAATCATGAATTCAAACACCTTGTAACGTTAATTTCAAGGTAGTACCCAATAATGTGAATACATATTTAATTCCTTATCTATGGGCTATTTTGCATAGTTTCATAACTTTAAAAAATAGAAAAACAGAGTAGCTGCAACACTAAAAAAGATGGTAGAGCAAGAGCAAAGAAAAATCCCTTTGGTTCCAGAAAATCTCCTGAAAAAAAGGAAGACATATCAAGCCCTCAAAGGCACCCAGGCAAAGCAGGCACTTTTGGCAAAGAAGGAGGAGAGGAAAGGCAAAGGGCTCAGGTTTAAGTGACTGGAATCATTCCTACATGATTCCTGGCGGCAGAAAATGACAAGGTGCATGTCAGACGACTAGAAGTGCAGCCTCACACCTCGTAATTGCCAGGTAAACATTCCTTGGCCTTAGTTCTATGTATCCAAAGGATTGATGGAGTGAGTTTACTGGTGCAGAAAACCATTGCAAGACTTCACCTAAAGAAAATTTTTAGTGGTATCTTTGTAAAAGTCACCCCCAGAACCTAAAAATGCTACGTATAATGGAACTTTATGTGACCTAGGGATTTCCAAATCTGAAGTTTGTCCAGGAATTCATTTTGAAACCTGGACAAGCCAAGGTCAAAAATAAGACCATCCCTCTGACAGACAAACACAGTAATTAAGGAACACCTGGGGAAGTTTGGTGTCATTTGCTTGGAAGACCTCATTCATGAAATTGCCTTCCTGGGGAAGCATTTCCAAGAGATCTCATGGTTCTTGCACCCTTTCTACCTCTCAGTGGCACGTCATGCTACCAAAAATAGAAGAAAACACATGCTACCAAAAAGCATGTGTTTTTGTTTTGGGGGGGAATTTTTATCAAGTATCTTCAGAGAAAATTATTTCATGCTTTATCTTCAAAAACTGTAAAGGAAGGGTCAAAGAAAAGCCAGTAGCTGGCCAGGTGAAGTGGCTCACACCTGTAATCCCAGTGCTTTGGAAGGCTGTGGCGGGCAGATCATCTGAGGTTGGGAGTTTGAGACCAGCCTGACCAACATGGCGAAACCCCATCTCTACTAAAAATAAAGAAATTAGCTTGGTGTGCTGGCACATGCCTGTGATCCCAACTACTAGAAAGGCTGAGGCAGAATCACTTGAACCTAGGAGGCAGAGGTTGCAGTGATCTGAAATTGTGCCATTGCACTCTAGCCTAGGCAACAAGAGTGAAACTCTGTCTCAAAAGAGAAAAAGAAAAGGCAGGAGATTATGTCCATGATAAGCACCTCTCATCACAGTCCAGTTCCAAGGAAAAAAATCCAGTGTTCTGTACATTGGCTGCCACCTTATCTGAATTCAGCACATTCCATGGAGGAAGGAGTCCCGCTTTGTTGCATCTTCTATTCTAGGGTTTAATGTTGGTAAATTAGTAACTCCAGCATTTATACAAGGCTCCCTGAGACTCCTGCAGCAGTCGACCAAGCCCAGGGACATAATTGAATCCGGAAATTCCTGGGGCCTTGTTGTGAAAAAGACTTGAAATACACATAGGAAGAAAGGCACAAAAATAAATGTTCACTTGTCTATGCAAATATATATATCTCTCCCCGTCATACTCTTGTGTGGCTCATATTTTAACTAGTCCATAGAACATTTTGAAAAATCTTATGAACTTTATTCCACAGTGTCATTTACAGATTCATGAATATATATTGATATTTTCTTCTGTTACTACGTTAGGAAGTATTCTCATCTGAGAGAATGATTGGTTCCCATCACAGTTATTACTTGGCAAACAGAGCAGTTTCACATTCTATGTTGATTCAAATTTGCTAGTTTTTCATATTCTTCCTTTGTACTGTTACCTATATTAATAAATGTACTCAGTTACATAAATTTTATAAGAAATTTAATTTGTTTTATAGAATATTGTTAAATATTCACATACACGTAAAATAGTCACGTGGACAAAGATATAGTTAAATGGTCAGTAGTACTTTGAATATCTTCTTGGGATCTGGTCACTAAGAGATCAAAGAGGGTCTTCTTCTCAACCTTCGGTTTAACCATGCCCTTTAAAACTGTGCTGATGGTGAAAAATTATGAATTTAGAAGAAATATTCAGTCAAAGAAAGTAGAACTAGGCTAGGATTGAAAAATGTTAAAGAAAGGGACCTCGGATATAATATTGCTCAGCAATGGATCCAGTGCAGGAATGAACACCACTGTATGTTCAACCATTAAGCAACCTATTTTTTTAAACTTCCAGGTGGAAGAAACTGACCAGTACATAGAGCAACACAACGCCTTTTGTAGACTACCTATTCAAATTGAAATTGTATTCTGATAGTGAGATGGAATTTGCTTCCCTGTAGCTTTCATATTGCATTTCTCATTTTATAATCTGAAATTATGCATAGTAAAATATTTTTATGATGCCTCCTCCTTTCATATGGGAAAACAAATATGATTCTATTATGTCTTCCAGTTTTACGGTTAGATATTTCTTCTGAGGGTAAACATATTGAATCTTAAATCTTTTTAGACAAGATTCCCCATCTTTATTGGCAAGACCAGCTCCCAATACATCACCGTGGGTTTAAGATCTCTCAAAGTGATTGAGTGGTCAGTGAAAAAGAGAGACTAGGAAAAAGTTTTCCTTAAGGCTGGGCCCAGGTGAGACACCACATAATGCTGCTCCATGGCTGTCTGACATTCCCCTGAAAACCTCAGTTTTTTTATTGTGCTTTTTCAGTAGGGTAGGTGGGGAGCAAGGTTATGCAAAGTTTCAGTGATAATTATACAAAAAGAATACATTTGCAAAAACTGGTGCACAAAAATCACAGCATGGTATTATAAAAGCAGAACAATGTAAAGATAACTTTTTGTGTGTCAGCATAGAAATCAAACACCTTAGCAAGAATATAGGTTAAACATAAACTTATGATTATCGGCAAGAATATATTGGGCTCACAGCTACAGGGGGAACAGGATCTGACACAGGACAACCAGCCTGACCACAAAAACTGCAAGAGGAGGGGAGCCTCCATGCAGGTGTGGGGGAGCAGTGGGAAAAGAAAGACTTTTACATCCTTATCTTAACCACAGAAACAGACACCCCTCATGCATCCATTTATAGGCTCTCCATAAGGGTTGCATTCCCTTTCCAGGGCCCTAATGAATACGCCTTTCCTGGGAAAGGAATCTGGGTAATAAGCCTCTCAATTACATGTCCGTTTATAGGCTCTCTGCAGCGAGAAGCCTATTACGCGCCGTCATCTCTCTCTGGCAGTCAAGCTATGTGGTTAGTCCCATTCACAGAGTTCCTGTTTTTACCAGAACAGTTCAGCAGAGCCAAAGTTAAAAGTTGCAGCTCAGCAGAGCCAAAATTACAAGTTGCAGCTCAGCATTTCACATTATCCTTCATGTTCTCAAATATAATCAATACAGTAAGCAACAAGCATCACAAAGCAAATAACTCATTTCAGGGAAACCAAATTCTAAGAGAATTGACAGGTTAAAAATCAACAACAATTTCTTCTTGTTATTTCAGATAGCTTGGGTTTTGCCAATTCTTCCAAAAGCTTAGGGTTGCTCGGTCACCACAGAGGGATTCAGAGTATTCTCAGCACATCTTGAAATTTTCACCATAGAATTTTTCTAAATTACTATGAGGCAACCCGAAATATCAGCTTAATTTTCTAATTCCTAGTAAATTCTCTAGCAACTGTTTCATATATCATTAAAATTTTCAGAAGTTGCAAGAAAGGTGCATATAGATTACAGAAGTTGCTTATTCATGTGACTTTATATATCAAATGGACTAGGTCAAATTAACTGGAACCAAATTTGTAGAAAATTTTTGAGGTAACTATAGAATATATTATGATTTATTCAGATATTTGCATTTTGTATGTATCTTTACATATCAGATGTGTGTTAAGAAGCAGATTGATGGCAGTCCTCTGCACATAAGTATTACAGTAGTCAGAAAGTTTGCTTTGGAACTCAGTTCTCTCTAAATGGTTAAGATTCTGGAATGGCCACAAGTATATGGGAGCACTTAACAATCAACTTAAAAGTAGCCATAACTGGTTTAATGGATTGTGTTATGCACTGAACTGTTTCTTTTCCAAAATTATGTTTTGAAGTGCCAACCCCTAGTACTTCAAAATGTAACCCTGTTTGGAGATAAGGCCTTTATTTTGAAATGGAGATCAGGTTAAAACAAAACTGTGAGGCTAGAGTCCTAACCCAATATGACTGGTGTCCTTATTAGAAAAGAAAGAGGCATCAAGAATGTGTTATTTTTTAAGTGACACTCAAGTTGAAAAACAAGTTATAAAATTATATACCAAAAATATGAAAACACTTTTTTTTAATTAAAAAATGTAGAGGCAGTATTATGAAAGACATGTTAATAACACAAAACTAAACCAGTAAAATTGTGAAAAGAATAGGATTGATCTATTAAAAGATGTTGACAAGTGATGTCCAATCTAAGACAGGTCAAGTGGGCAACATAATAAGGAAACGTCAAAATACTCACTTAACAAAATCAAACCATGGTAAATATTTTGGATATATGTATATATATTTTTCTAACTTGTTAATGGAGAATCTATCTTGTTAAGTATACACATAACTGAAAATGCCATATATTTCTTCACAAGACAAGATTTTTAATGAAGTAAAATAAAATGTTCTGACTTCAATGCAATAAAAGCAGATACTAATTGATCAAAATATAACATCTGGGGGATTAAAAAAATATATTCTAAACATTTTTATAAGCTCTCTAACTTTAGTTAATACTCCAATAACTAAATAATTTAGAATTCTAAATTAGTTATTGGAGTATTAACTAAAGTTAGAGAGCTTATAAAAATACAAGAACCAACAGCGACCAAGCAGAGAATCATATCAAGAGCTCAACCTCTTTTACAATCGTGGCTTGGGATTTTATACATTGACTTGGTTCTGGGTTTTTTCTTCTCCTTCCTTGATTTGATTTTCCGCTTAGTTGCTGTTGGTGTATAGAAGAGCTACTGATTTGTGTACATTAATCTTGTATCCAGAAACTTTGCTAAATTTTTTATCAGTTCTAGGAGATCTCTGGAGAAGTCTTTAGAGTTTTCAAGGTAAACAATCATATTGTCAGCAAACAGTGACAGTTTGACTTACTCTTTACCAATTTGGATGCCCTTTATTTCTTTCTCTTGTCTGATTGCACTGGCTAGGATTCCAGAAATCAGAGTAAACAGCAACCCACAGAATAAGAGAAAATCTTCATAATCTATACATCTGACAAAGGACTAATATCCAGAATCTATGATGTACTCAAACAGATCAGTAAGAAAAAATAAACAATCCCATCAAAAAGTGGGCTAAGGACACAAATAGACAATTCTCAAAAGAAGAAATACAAATGGCCAACAAACAGATGAAAAAATGCTCAACATCAGCAATGATCAGGAAAATGCAAATTAAAACCGCAATGGGATACCACCTTATTCCTGCAAGGCCATAATCAAAAAATAAAGAAGGTGTTGGCATGGATGTGGTGATCAGGGAACACTTCTACACTACTGGTGGGAATGTAAACTAGTACAGCTACTATGGAAAACAGTGTGAAGATTCCTTAAAGAACTAAAAGCAGAACTACCATTTGATTCAGCAATCCCACTACTGGGTATCAACCCAGAGGGAAGAAAACATATGAAAAAGATACTTCCACACACATGTTCATAGCAGCATGATTCACAGTTGCAAAATCATGGAACCAACCCAAATGCCCATCAATCAAAGAGTGAATAAAGAAACCATGGTATATCTGTATGATGGAATACTACTCAGTCATAAAAAGGAATGAATTAATGCATTTGCAGTGACCTGGATGAGATTGGAGACTACTATTCTGAGTGAAGTAACTCAGGAATGGAAAACCAAACATTGTATGTTCTCACTGATATGTAGGACCTAAGCTATGAGGGCAAAAAGGGATAGAATGACACAATGGACTTTGGAGACTTAGGGGAATGAGGGGTGGGAAAGGGATAAAAGACTACAAATAGGGTGCTGTGCATAGTGCTTGGGTAACAGGTGCACCAAAATCTCACGAATCACCACTAAAGAACTTACTAATGTAACCAGTTACCACCTGTACCCCGATAACTTACAGGAAAAAATTCCAAGCCAAAGACTGAGCAGGGCATTTAATCTCTCAAGCTGCCTGCTTGAGCCTTTCCCAAGCGTACTTTGCTTTTTTAAATAAAGTTTTACCTCTGCCTTAAACCCACCTCTGCCTCCTCAGCTGAATTATTTCCTCTGAGAAGGCAAGGACCCAAATTGCTGCATGTTGCTGCAGACTCACTGCTGATAACAGTCTTACTGTCTCAGGGGTGGCAGAGGCAGGAGAAAATTCATGTATAAGTGAATCTGTACAGTTCAAAGCCATGTTGTTCAAGGGTCAACTGTACTTGAATTTTTTTGTATTTTTTAACTTGAAGATGCACATCTCATATTTTTACAGTTAATAAAGTATTAAAAAGGCTTATATATGTTTATGAACAAATACATATTGATCATTCTTAAAGTATAAGTTACATACCATAAAATTCACCATCTGTCATAAATATATATTCTGCAATAATGTTCATCCCTACATCCCACAAAATATCACTCTGACTCATTACATTGGTATGGTCGTTTTTACAGGACATAGTAATGAGGAAGAAGGAAGTATTCTTTTGGAGGCCTTAGACATATTTGAATAAGGTTGGTGATAAACCACCTCAGTAAAGTTTCTGGAGGTCCAGAGGTCACCATTGTGCTGTTTTCTGGTAGATTTGGACATCAAGTGATTATGTAACCTAAGCTACCCATTTTGACCTAGAAACTGTCATACTCTTCAAACCCAAACATTGAGAAATAAGAATAGCATTCTATCATCAAGTGAAAATGATATATAAGTAATCAAATTTAGCAGTTCCAGGGCTGTGCATGAGTTGCTTCAGCTTATGGCTCAGCACTTTCAACAACTGCTCCTTACTGAATTGCCTTCTCTCCCTCAATGCACACCTGTGGCTACATGAAGATTTCATTATAACCAGTGGACAGAAAGAAACTTCGGCTTGAAGCTACAGATGGTTTTACATAATATGTTGACATTAATTAGAAGTGAAGATCTGCAGCTTTACACTTCCAATTAAGTGTTTATGTTCAAGTATTAATATAGTTAGTGTTATGGTTGTGGTCCTATAGAACATTGGTAAGGAGAAATTCTATATCTGGGAAGAAATCAAGGCACTGCAATTGGTTGCTACGTTGGTTTGGCTAGAAAGTAAGCATGAATCTATATGGATTTATGGACAGTTGATAATAGTTTGTTTAGATGGTCATGGCTTAGAACAAATAGAATTGGAAAACGGGTGACAAAGAAGCCAGGGTAAGAATCATGGTGATAGACCTCTCAGACTGAGCACAGATTGTCAAATACATGTCTCATTTGAATGCTTACCAAAGGGCATCTACTAGAGAGGAAGCTTTATTAATGAAGTATATAAATTACAAGTCCTTTGCATGTTAGCCAGTTTTTTTCAGCCACTCATTGGGCCCCTATATAGACAACACATGATCAGGGTTTGAGGTTGTATGTTGCAAAACCACATGGAATTCTTCACAAGCATTATCTGGCTATTGATGCTGATGAGCGTCTTGAATACTGAGCCACTAATATTACACGGTATTCTGTGAGAACTCTATTAGCCCCTTAATGGGAGGTTTATGATACTGGAATCCTTCTATCGTGGAATATGTACAATTTTTGCCTCGTTGGAATAAACATGTATTCTGGATATGCGTATTATTCCTAACCGTAATACTTGAGGTTGCATCACCATCTATGGATTTAAGTAAGATCATATTCACCATAATGTATTCTGTACAAAGTTGCTGCTCAATACATTTATTTTAGAGCAACACAGATGGAGCAATGGGCTCATGACCATAGGATTCGCTGGTCTTAACTCATACATGATTACCCATAACCAGAAGGTGTGATAGAATAGTGGAATAGTGCATCCTGAAGACTCCTATATGGCTCTTATGGTAGACAGTCTTCATTCCCTGGATTTGGAAATGAAGATGTGACAGTAGGAGTAGCTTCTCTCACTGTTACACCTAATTACTCACTCACCAAAGCTTTGCTTTCCATTTCCACAGCTTTAAACCCTGTTGGGTTGCAGGTATTTGTTCCTAAGGAAGATATGTTTCCTCCACAGTAGAAAATGGCATTTTCATTAAACTGAAATTAAGGCTGGCTATGACAATATGAGTTAGTGTCTGTAAAGATGTTTCTCAAAGAAAGCAGAAGGAATTCATGTATGCAAAATTAGCTCAGAGAGCATGGTAAAAAGTGTCTAAAATATTTGAGTTGAGAGCATTTACTACTTGGATTTTGTCATGACAAATTATATTACAAAGACAATATAAACTGTATTTTTCATGCTTAAATCCTTTCAGAATTTTTTAAAAATCAGTACAAAATGGTACTTAACTCTAAAATTTACATTGTAAGGAAACATGGAGAAAGATATTTAACATTCTTGGTAAGAAAAAAGTTGCTTAAAATACACAGTGATGAAAATGCAGTGAGTGAATACCTCCTTGGGTATAAATTGAGGCTCTAACTGCAATGGAGGTTATAGTTGACTGCTAGTCCTTTAATACTATCAGTGTGCAGGCATGTACTTAGAAGGTGTATCATTTGTTTACAATATATATTACTTGATCAAACTAGATTGCAAATTATGTTATTTATAATAATTAATTTTTTGGTTTTCAATTTAATAGAAATGTTCTTTTTTTTCTATTCTTTTTTTCTTTATTATACTTTAGGTTCTGGGGTACATGTGCAGATCATGCAGAATTGTTGCATAGGTACATACATGGCAAGGTGATTTGCTGCCTTCCTTCCCCCTATATCTTGTATTTCTTATCACCTATATCTGGTATTTCTCCCCACGTTATCCCTCCCCACCTCTTGCTGTCCCTCCCCTAGTCCCCCCCAACTGACCACAGTGTGTGATTCTCCCCTCCCTGTGTCCATGTGTTCTCATTGAGTTCTCTTTCACTTGCTATGTAAGAAATAAATTTCTTATTCCATTGAGCAATGCCAAATGATAAATGAACACGCTTAGAAATTAACTTGATCTCCAAATGCTCTAAGAAAAATAAGACTATTTTAACTTGAGAAAATTTAATTGTTATTTCTGAGTCTTGTTTTTTATTCACAATTTGAGGATAATAATAAAAGCATTTAAGGTAATGCATATAACATGATGGCATAGACTAGGCAGTCAAGGATAATTGTATTATTTTTATTCTGCCAGTTTTTTTTGTTTCACTTTCATATTAAAAGAAATTAAAACTACAGATGTATCATTTTTAAGATTTTTTTGCTTATTGTTACAACTGAATTTAAATCTACTTAATTTATAATTCTGGAAAAATAAAAAATATATTACTTAAAACTTTTAGGACAATTTTTAAATACCAAAAAGCTTATATATATGTAAAATATAAATTTTATATTTATTGTAACAAATAAATGTCATAGATACTTTAATTAAAAATTGGCTTCTATTGATTAAAATATAAGTACCTATTACATATTAACCATTATACTATTACAGTTTCAATAATTACAGTTTCAATAAATGATGTAAGGCATGGTCCCTGCATCATGGAGATTACATTTCAATACTTTTACAAAAGTGGTTAATAATTTAAAGCATAAATACCAGTATCTGAGACTGAGATAACTAAGGGAAATATCATTAGAATTTATTCTCTTTTAAGACTTTTATTGAGAAAATAAAAACTAAACAGAGTAACCTCCGATGATATTCCTTATGTGCTCTACCACTTTAATTTTATTCTCTATTTTTCTCCTTTTTAATATTTGTATGTGGGTATGAAGCTAGATTAAGAAAAATCATAACAATATTTTGCTTTTTGACGAAAGGTAAGTAAACTTTAGAATAAGGTATCAATGTTACAGAAACACTTTTGTTTTTGTGGGTTTTTTTCCCAATGAGATTCAGAGAAAATTCAGAAGAAAGCCATTAAGATGCAGTCCATCAGAATGGATGTATGACTTTATGAAATAATTTACAGTATTTTGCTTAATGTAGTTAAAGGCATAGGAAGATTGATTGGATGATTATCCCATAACAAAAGATCTGTAGTATTTGGATTTTAGAAAAATGTTTCCTAGTGTTCTGCTGGTTGATTAGGAAATGTTGAAATTCTCTGAATTTTATTAACTCTATTCCTGTGTCTGAAGCCGGGAGACTAACATATAGATAAAGTAAATGCTCTGAATTTTCGACCTACTTTGCAATGAAAATATAGTCAATTTGAAGTATTCCCACTGAGGCTTGTGAGCATTAAATATTTACCTTGGAATCTATGTAATACCCTCTAAACCGCTTCATAGCATTTCTCATCTCTTTATTTCTCAGAGTATAAATGGCTGGATTTAGGAGAGGGGTAATAACAGAATAGAACACAGCAAGAAATTTGTCCACCCAGGTGATGCTAAGTGGCCACACATAGATGAAGATGCAGGGCCCAAAGAAGAGCACCACCACTGTGATGTGGGCAGTACAGGTAGAGAGTGCCTTAGAAGCTCCAGTTTTAGAGCTTCGGTGGACAGTGAGAAGAATATATGTGTAGGATGTCAGCAACAGAATAAAGCAAGTCATAGCCAGAATTCCACTGTCACCATTCATTAACGTTTCCAAGTTAGAGGAATCCATGCAGGCAAGCTTGATTACCAGTGGTATATCACAGAAGAAGCTGTCTATTTCCCTGAGGCCACAAAATGGCAGCTGAACAATCACAACCATTTGACTCATGGCATGCACAAAGCCAATAGTCCAAGAAGTCAACACCAGTCTAATACATCTTTGCTAGCTTATAATGGTAGAGTAGTGGAGTGGTTTGCAGATTGCCACATAGCGATCATAGGCCATTACCACCAGTAGTACCATCTCACCTCCTCCAACAAAATGCACAAAAATGATCTGGGACATGCAGCCTCCAAAGGAAATGGTCTTGTTCACTCTAAGAAAGTCTGTAATCATCTTAGGAGTGGTGATGGAGGAAAGCCACATGTCAACAAAGGACAGGTTGGCCAATAAGAAGTACATTGGGGAATGGAGATGGGAATCAATGATGATTAAGATCATGGTGACAATATTTCCAGATACAATGATCAGGTAAAGCATAAAAAATATTACTGAGAGTATAATCTGAATATTCCATGAATGGTAAAGTCCCAGAAGCACAAATTCTGAAATTACAGACTGATTATCCAATTTATTCAGTGTGAACCTAGAGGGAACAGATGACCAGTTAGTGTGTTGAAGGGTACTTAGTTTTTAGAATTTGGTGTTGGTATTGAAATTTCGATCTATATCTGATAGTAAAAAGTATAATTGTGAAGATAAATCCTGGCCTAATATACATAGTATTATCCCAAAAAGAGAAGCTAAATTGTCTACAATTGGCTCTCTAAGAGACAAAGCCTGAGATGGGATTGTTATGAAAATAATTTATTGAATTTATTAAGAAGGTGGACTCATGAGAAGACAAAGAAAGCAGGATAGCAAATTGAAAGGCTAACAAGATTGTGGAATCCCCAGAAACTAGCTATTCCTCCTGTCCAGAAAGAAGAATCTAATGGGGCACCACCGCCAACCATTATACTAAGTAACTCAAACTTAGGTTATACCTTAGAAAGATAATGGTGAAGAGACATTGGGATTCAGTACAAATTGCATAATACAATGTTACAGTTTCTCTGTATCATTTATATAAGGCATTATAAAACTAATTTTTTAGCTTATCACTCTGAAATATATGTTGAGGCAATCTTTTAGACCAAAGCTACATAAAAAGGTCACGTCTTGCATGATAATTTAAATACAAAACCAAGCAAGTAACTTATTAATTAAAATCTAGAATTAAATAAAATTTACATAGTTAACTAAGTTGATTAGGAAAAAAAAATTGTGAAGAGTCATGTAAAAATAAGACTAGAAAAAGTAGAAGGTCACTAGATTCATATTCTGAACTTTGAATGGAAGCTCCTTATAACTCAAGCTTATTAATGGGAAATTTTACTTTTCACTGAGAAAGTAGAGCAAGATGGCAGAATAGAACCTTGAAGTAATCATTACCCAATATGAACATCAAATTGAACAAATATCCACATATGAGAACATATTTACAAGAGATAAAACAAATGAAATATCACAGTTTCTAGTTTTAGCTTCCTAACAAGAAAAGGTGCATTAAAGAAGGTAGAAACAAGAGTCTTGCATTGCCTGTATTACCTCTCCTCCAACCTCAAGCAGTGTGGCATGGAAAGATAATCTGTCTTAAGACTGTGGGATTCAAGTACAACTCAGCATGGTGCTACCTGACTTGATAAGTAAAAGAAAAAATTGATGAGCTTGAAGACAGCCTATTTTAAAATACACAGAAGAGGAAAAAAAAAATAATGAAAAGAAATAAAAAACAAAATCTATGATATAGTATCAAAAGAGCAAATATAAGAATAATTGGCCTTCAAGGGAGAGTAGAGAAAGAAGATTTAGAAAGATTATTGAAAGAAATAATATCAGAAAACTTCTCAAACCTAGAGAAGGGTATGAATATCCAAGTACAAGAATGTTTAAGATTATCAAGAAGATCAATCAAGTAAGACTCCCGGGCATGTAATAATTTAATATAATTTTAAAGATAATAATTTAGAGGAAGAAGACTGAATTTTGCAGGGGATTTTGCCTTGGAACTCATTACTAGTCACACCACAGTAAAACAGCACCAGGAAGAACCCCACAGCCCTGCTTCTAGGCTGGTGCCCATAAATCAGCTTAAATCTGCCTGGGCCAGAAAGGAACCCACCACCATAGTGGGATGAACACAAGTTTCAGCCTAGCTTCACTGCTGAATGACTAACATGGATTCAGACCATGAGTAAATTTCAGTGGCAGGTAGGTCATTGTGACTGCAACCCTGGGACAGGCCTTAATGATATGCTGGTTTGGAAAGCTATGGGCATTAGGTGCAACCCAGTGAAACATAATTGTGGTAGCCATTGGATTGTCTGCATCCATGCAGTGCAGTCTGGAGAGACTCCTTTTACTTTGGGGAGTAAGAAGTATTCGGGGGACTTTGCCTTGGAACTCAATACCAGCCTCACCACAGGAAAACACATCACTGGGAAGAAATCTGTGGCTCCTGATTGCAGGCCTGTATTTTTAGATTGAGCTTTTAGACCCACCTTGGTTCAGAAAAAAAACCCTTCATTCCTGGTGAGATGGACCTAAATACCAACCAGCTTCACCACTGACTGACAAAGTGGCCTCAAGCTCTGAATCAATATCAGTGGCATTCAGGCAGTAATGTATTCAGGACTCATGTAGACTGCAGTACTGTTCTAGTCTGGAGGACTGTGAGATTCAGGTGCAACTTAGCATGGTGCTAGCTGACTTGATAATTAAAAAAAAAATTATGAGTTTGAAGACAAGCTATTTGAAAATACACAGAAGAGAAAAAAAGAATGAAAAGAAAGAAAAACCACTTACAAAATTTGTGATACAGCATCAAAAGAGCAAAAATAAATATAATTGGCCTTCAAGGGAGAGTAGAGAAAGAAAAGGTATAGAAAGATTATTCAAATAAATAATATCAAAAAGCTTTTCAAACATAGAGAAACATATAAAATCCAAGTACAAGAATGTTTAAGATTACCAAGATCAATCAAGTAAGACTCCAAGGGCAAATAATAAATTCCCAAAGATCAATACAAAGTGAGGGTTCCAAAAGCAACAAGAGAAAAAAATAGTATATAAAGGAGTTTTGATACATCTTGCAGCAGAATTCTTAGCAGAAACTAAGGCAGGAGGGAGTGAGATGACATATTTATAGTGCTGACTGGAAAAAAAAAAAGTCAACTGGGAATACTGTACCCAGCAAAGCAATACTTCAGACATGATGGAGAGATACTTCTCAAACAACAGTTGAGAAACTTTTTTCAACACCAGACATGTCTTACAAGAAATTCTAAAAGGAGTTCTTAAATATGAAAGAAAAGAATGCTAGAGTTCATAAAAAGTCTGAAGATATAGAAGTAATTAATAAAAATAAGTACACCAATATGTTTAAAGTACTCTAATGTTGTAATTGTGTGTAAACCATTGATGTCCTTAGCATATAGACTAAAAGACAAAACTGTTAAAGTAACAGTAACTACAAACATTTGTCAAGATATAGGTAATGGAACAAAGATGTAAATTGAGACATCAACAAGTAAAAATGTGGAAGCATGGAGCCAAAGTGTAGAGAGTTTTGTTTATCATTTTATTTGTGATCAAAGTTAAGTTGTCAGCAGCTTAAAATTATTATAATTACTTAAAACTATAAGATTTTTTGTATGAGTCATGATAGCAACAAAAGAAAAGCCTATAATAAACACACTAAAAATACAAAAGCAAGGGATTAAGGCATACTACCAGCGAAAAGTACTTAACCACAAAGGAAGACAGTAAGAAAGAAAGACAGAGGTTAAATAATTAGAAAACAAGTAACAACATGGCAGTAGTAATTCCTTGCCTATCAATACAGCAGGATGACATAACAATTGTAAATATATATGCACCTAACAGTGGCTCACCTTAATGTATAAAGCAAATATTTACAACCTGAAAGGAGAGGTCAACTACAATATGATAATAATAGGGGATTTTAACACCCCATTTTCAGCAATAAACGGATCACCCAGACAGGAAATCAACAAAGGAACATTAGAATTCAACTGCACTTTAGACCATATGAACCATACAGATATTTGCAGAACATTCTACCCAAGAAGTGCAGGTTAAACATTTTCGTCAACAGTGTATGGAACATTCTCCAAAATAGACCATATGTTAGGCTACAAACAAATCTTAACAAATCTACAGAACCAATGAAATCCCTGTTAAAATACTAATGACATTCTCCACAGAAATAGACAAAAATCCTCAATTCATATGGAAAGGCATATGACCCCAGATAGGCAATGTAGTCTTGAGCAAAAAGAGCAAAGCTGGAAGCACCTTCATAATACACTATAAGATATTGTAACCCAAGCAACATGGTACTGGCATAAAAACAGACACATAGACCAACAGAACAGAATAGAGGACCCAGAAACAAATTCATGCATTTACAGTCAACTGATTTTTGACAAATATTCCAAGAACATATTGGGGAAGGGACAGTCACTTCAATAAATGATGCTGAGAAAAGCAAATATCTACATGCAGAATAATGAAACTAGACCCCTATCTCTTACAATACACAAAACTCTAAATGGATTAAAACAATTAAATGTAAGACCTGAAACTATGAAATTACTAGAAGAAAACATAGGAGAAATGCAATATGAAACTGAGCTTGGCAAGAATACTTTTGAATTAGACCCCAAAAGCATAGGCTGCAAAAGCAAAAATAGACAAATGGGATTACATAAAACTAAAATTATTCTGCACTGCAAAGTAAACAATCCACAGAGTGAAGGAACAACCTACAGAATGTGAGAGAGTATTTTCCAACTATGCATTTGACAGGGGGTTAGTAACCAGAATGTATAAGGAACCCAAATAATTCAATAGCAAACAAAAGAATCTGATGTGAAAATGGACAAAAAACCTGAATAAACATTTCTCAAAAGAAGATATACAAATGGCCAATAGATATATGGAAATATGCTTAGCATTACAAATTATGAAGAAAAACACATCAAAATTACAGTGTGATATCACCTCACCCCAGTTAGAATGGCTATCATCAAGAAGACAAAAAATAACACATGCTGATATGGATATGAGGAAAAGAGACTCTTTTGCATTGTTCATTGGTATGTAAATTACTGTGCAGCCATTATGAAAAACAGTATAGTGGTTTCCCAAAAAATTAAAAATAAAACTACCACATGATCCAACAATTCCATTACTGGGTATATATTTAAAGGAAATGAAATCAGTATGTCAAGGAGATAGCTGCATTCTCATGTTTATTGCAGCACTGCTTAAAATAACCAAAGTACGAGATCAACCTAAATGACATCTACAGATGAATGAAGAAAGAAAATGTGGTATATATATAGAATGGAATACTATTCAGCCACAAAACAGAATAAAACTCAGTAATTTGCAGCAACATTAATGAACTAAGAGGATATTACATTAAGTGAAGTAAGCTAGCCACAGAAAGACAACGTCACATGGTGTCACTCATGTGGATTCTAAAAAGGTGTATTTAGTAGGAGTATAGAATAGTGGTTACCAAAGGCTGGAGATGGTAGGAGGGAAGGGAGGATCAAGAGAGGTCAGTCAATGAATATAAAGTTACAGTTAAAAAACAATAAGTTTTCATGGTCTATTACACAACATGGTGACTATAGTTAATACAATGTAGTGTATATTTCAAGATAGCTAAAAGTGAAGTTTTGTTTTGTTTGTTTTGAGATGGAGTCTTGCTTTTGTTGCCCAGGCTTGAGTGCAATGGCACTCCGCCTCCTGGGTTTAAGCAGTTCTCCTGCCTCAGCCTCCCAAGTAGCTGGGATTACAGGCATTTGCCACCATGCCCAGCTAATTTTTATATTTTTAGTAGAAATGGGGTTTCACCATGTTTGCCAGGCTGGTCTCAAACTCCTGATCTCAAGTGATCCACCTGCCTCAGCCTTCCAAAGTGCTGAGATTTCAGGTATGAGCCACCATGCCTGGCCTAGAAGTGAAGATTTTCAGTGTTGTTACCCCAAAGAAATTATAAATGTTTAAAGTGGTGTATATAGTAATTACCCTAATTTGATTATAATGTGATATATACATGCACTGAAACCTCACACTGCACTCCATAAATATGCACAATTATTGTGTCAAGTAGAAATAAAAACTAATTAATACATCATCAATAGACTGGATATAGAAAATGTGGCACATGTACACCATGGAATACTACGTAGCCATTAGAAACGATGAGTTCGTGTCCTTTGTAGGGACATGGATGAACCTGGAAACCATCATTCTCATCAAACTGACACAAGAACAGAAAATCAAACACTGTGTGTTATCACTCATAGGTGGGTGTTGAACAATGAGAACACATGGACACAGGGAGGGGAGCATCACACAGTAGCAGGGGGTTAGGGGAGGGACAGCAGGGGTGGGGAGCGTGGGGAGGAATAATGAGGGGAGAAATACCAGATATAGGTAATGGAGGGGATGAAGGCAGCAAACCACCTTGCCATGTATGTACTTATGCAACAATCCTGCATGACCTGCACATGTAACCCAGAACCTAAAGTACAATTTTAAAAAATTTAATACAAAAAATAAAAGCATTGAACTTTTTAAAAAAAAAAAAAACATTTAACTTCAGTTATATAAATGGATGCTGGGAAATCTCTAGGCTTTGAGATATTACCATCTTCTGACCATCAAGGTTAGAAAAGTTATCTATTTGGGGGCTGGGCATCATGGATCACATCTGTAATCCCAGCACTTTGGGATGCCTAGGCAGGCAGATCACTTGTGGCCAGGAGTTCAAGACCAGTCTGGTCAACATGGTAAAAACCTGTGTCTCTTCAAAAAAAAAAAATTAGCCAGGTGTGGTGGTGGGTGTCTGTAATCCCAGCTACTCAGGAGGCTGAGGCAAGAGAATCATTTGAACACAGGAGGCAGGTGGGGAGGCTGAGGCAGGAGAATAGCTTCAACCTGGGAGGTGGAGGTTGCAGTGAGATCACGCCACTGCATTTCAGCCTAGGCAACAGAGTGAGACTCCATCTAAAAACAAAGAAACAAAAAGTCTTACCTACTGTCTATCCATCTATCTATATCATTTATATTTTCTAGGGTAATTATATATATATATATATATATATATATATATATATATATATATATAATGAACCTCTTTTGATCTACCCCTCCCTCCCATCGTCTCCAATCTTTAGTAACCATTATTGTATACTCTACTTCTATTAAATCCACTTATTTATTACCTTACTCCTTGACCTTGTGACTTTGATCTAAATACTTATTTTTCTAAGGTAATAAATTATAAATTACAGACATGTGCATTAAAATACAACTTTTGTTAATGTTGAATGCCCATAAAGTAAAAATTTCAGTGATTACCAATTATCTTCAAATATAATATTGGTATTGCTTTTGTTGATTCTTAAGTAAACCGATAATTCTTCTCAGACTGAATATTGGAAAGATAATTGCCTATTTCCCTTCTTCCTTTATTAATTCTCTCCCTTAGTATGTTTTCACTTTTTAAATATTTCATTTTTTATCCATTGAAATGTTCAAGGTGGTACCAATATGAGCAGGCAAACAATCAAAACCATTACCACATCATAAGCATTATTTTCCCATTCCCTTATATGGAGAACTCAGAAGCATAGTTTAAGTATAAAAAGAAAGAAATTCTCACAAGGAAACTAGGTAAAGCATAGATTAGTTGTGGGAAAGAAGATATAGCCTCAAATAAGCATGCCTTACATAATTGAGATTTACCTAATTTCTAAAGATAATATCCTCATATTACACCCAGTAGAGTTATGTACCCAAGAAACTGCAACAGTCTGACCTTGATTTTGAAACTTAATTTCCTATCAAGATAAACCTTTCCAGGATAAGTTTTCAATAACTATTTCTATACCTGTTGGAAGAAGTGGCAGATAACATAGCTAATAGCTATAGGGATTTCAAAGTGGGATTTCAAAGTAGAAGAATTTCAACTGTGTTTGAGAGAGGAATTTGCTAAAAGTTAACATGTACATTCCTAGAAAATAGTTTACCAAGAAGAAATCCTACTGATTTTTATCATTTAAAAATTATTACACATTTATGGAGTATTAATATAATACCATACTTAGAATAATTAGTAGCATAGCCATAGACTTTCTAATTAGTCAAACCTGGTTTGAAACCTTATTCTATTACTTCTTGACCTTGTGATCTTGATCTAAATCTATTTTTGTTCCCATTTCCTTATCTGTAAAAAGAAGACAGTTATTGTAATAGATGTCTTGCAAACATACACAGAAAGCATTTAAACATTTCTGGTACTCAGTGAATGTTAATAAATATTGATTATTTCCCCTCTTTATTCTTTGAGGGAATCTTAAATGGGTAGAGTTTCCAAAGTGTTTTGGAAATAACCACTACTTAGATTTTCTTTAAGTTAACATACACATACTCAGCGACTCTACAGGATGTACAAAGGCAAAAAACTTATAAGACATACCTCTTCCTTCCCAGGAACATAATTACTTTTCCACCATTTACTTTGCTCTTGTCTAGAAGGGGTTATTAAGTTTTAAAGAGAACCTACAAGAGGCAGTAGGGCATTCTGTTGAAGCATCTTTGGAATTTGTGACTTTAACTCAGAGATAATTTTCACAAACTGGGGTAATAAAAATTCTGGAATTTGTAAAATTGAAAAGTTAGGAAAAAGAGACAAATTACCCTTTTAAGAGGGGTAAAAATATAGGAATATAATGTCCTTTGGGTTCAAAAGCCAGGCACAGAAAGATAAATATTCATGATCTCACTTATGTGTTGAATCTAAAATGTCAGAAACAATGGAAATATATTTTAAGAATTATCTTCAAAAAAGAGAGAGAAATAAGATGACTTAGCACAAATTTTCTCTAAGATAAGATACTCTTTTAGTCTTATATGTGCTTGAGATGACATTCATTCTTGGGTGAAGACAGTGTCTAGAACTGCTTTCTCTCACCCTGACATATGTTCATAATTTGAATGAGTCCTTTGGGTGAAATTTCCTATTCTATGTTGTGGACAGAATAGGAATCATGAAGATAATTATCTTGGACATCTCTTGGGGACTTCTTTGCTAAAAGTAATACCAAGTGTTGCATATGCTAGAAACCAGAACAGGGAGACAAGTGAAACATTATATAAGTCAGCCCAGCATTAAAAATTGGTGAAGTTTTGAAATATTCAATAACTTATCGTTAACTATAGTAATCCTACTGTGCTACTGAAGACTATATCTTATTCCTGCTATCTAATTGTATATTATATTTTTGTACCCATTAACCATTTCCTTCCTCTTTCTCCTCCCATCTCCACCACTCTTCCCAGCCTCTGGTATTCATTATTCAAGTCTCTATCTCCATAAGTTTTTTTTTTTTAAGCTTCAAAATGTTAGCGGTAATATGATGTTTATCTTTCTTTGCCTGGCTTATTTGACTTAACATAAAGTCTTCTAGTTTCATTCATGTGGTCGTGCATAACTAAAAGAATGGAATTAGAATGCTCCTAACACAAAGAAATGATAAATGTTTCATTACACACTGTATAGTTATATCAAAATATCACATGTATCTCATAAATTCCTACAACCTTTATGTATTCATAATAATTAAAAATGAAGAAATAGTAAAGTTAAAAAAATTCTTGATTTGAGTTATATGTACTAAGAGAATGTCTTGTACAACCTTGATAAGTAACTCTATGCCATAAGATTCTATTAAAATTCTTCTTTCAGTTGCAACAGCATTCATATTCCCATTGGTGTAATGTATGACCACCAACAAACAAGTATTATATGGATGGAATGTCCTAATGGATGTATATGTTTTCTAAATAGGCACATAATCTGGATCAGATGACTGATGTATTCCCATATGTTCTATGATTGCTTGAGGTTCTGAACGTTGTGTACTGAATGTCAAATTTTTGATACCTTTAGATCCGGGGGTCCCCAAACCCTGGGCCACAGGCAGGTGCTTGTCTGTGTCTGGTTAGAAATCTGCTCACAAAGCAGGAGGTGAGCCACTGTGAGAGCAAGCCTGAGCTCTGCCTCCTGTCAGATCAGCTGTGGCATTAGATTCTCAAAGGAACATGAACCCTATTGTAAACCGAACATGCCAGGGATCTAGGTTGTGTGCTCCTTACGAGAAGCTAATGACTGATGATCTGAGGTGAAATAATTTCATTCTGAAACCATCCCTTGCTCTCATCTTGTGGGAAAGTTGTCTTCCATGTAATCAGTCCCTATTGACAAAAAGGTTGGGGATTGCTGTTTAGATCTTCAAACAAGAAAATAGATGTTAGTTTAAACTACATTTATTTTGCCCTCTTAGATCTTAAGACAACTTTCTTGAAGTCAAATTGACATATAAAAATCTATCCATATTTAATGTGTTTAGTTTATCATTGCAATCAAGATAGACATATGCCTCAGTCCCCAAAGTATTCTCTTGTTCCTTGATAACCCGTTTTAATAATCCCTCCATACATCTTTCCTCCCAAACACTAAGAAAGGACAAAAACAGATGGAAAAACATTCCATGCTTATGGTTAAGAAGAATCAATATGGTGAAAATGGCCATACTGCCGAAAGTAATTTATAGATTCAGTGCTATCCCCATCAAGCCACCAATGCCCTTCTTCCTAGAACTGGAAAAAAACTACCTTAAATATATGGAACCAAAAGCGAGCCCACCTATCCAAGACAATAATAAGGAAAAAGAGCAAAGTTGGAGGCATCATGCTACCTGACTTCAAACTATACTACAAGGCTAGAGTAATCAAAACAGCATAGTACTGGTACCAAAACAGAGATATAGACCAATGGAACTGAACAGAGGACTCAGAGGCAATGCCACACATCTACAACCATCTGATCTTTGACAAACCTGACCAAAAAAAGCAATGGGGAAATGATTCCCTGTTTAATAAATGGTGTTGGGAAAATGGGCTAGCCATGTGCAGAATGCAGAATCTGGACCCCTTCCTGACATCTTTAATTAAAATTAACTCCAGATGGATTAAAGATTTAAACATAAGACCTAACACCATAAAATCCCTAGAAGAAAATCTAGGCAAAACAATTCAGGACATAGGCATAGGCAAGAACTTCATGACTAAACACAAAATCATTGGCAATAAAAGCCAAAATAGACAAATGGTATCTCATTAAACTCCAGAGCTTCTGCACAGCCAAAGAACCAATCATTAGAGTGAACTGGCAACCAACAGAATGGGAAAAATTTTTTGCAGTCTATCCATCTGACAAAGGGCTAATATCCAGAATCGACAAAGAACTAAAACAGATTTACAAGAAAAAAACAAACCCATCCAGAAGTGGGCAAAGGATATGAACAGACACTTTTCAGAAGAAGATATATATGAGGCCAACAAACATAGGAAAAAATGCTCATCATCACTGGTCATTAGAGAAATGGAAATCAAAACTACATTGAGATACCATGTCACACCACTTAGAATGGTGATCATTAATAAATCTGCAGACAACATATGCTGGAGAGGATGTGGAGAAATAGAAGCACTTTTATACTGTTGGTGGGAGTGTAAATTAGTTCAATCATTGTGGAAGACAGTGTGGTGATTCCTCAAGGACCTAGAAATAGAAATTCCCTTTGACCCAGCAATCCCCTTACTGGGTATATGCCCAAAGGATTACAAATTGTTGTATTATAAAGACATATGCACACGTATGTTCATGGTGGCACTGTTTACAATAGCAAAGACCCGGAACCAACTCAAATGCCCATTGATGATAGACTGGAAAGGGAAAATGTGGCATATATACACCATGGAATATGATGCAGCCATAAAAAATGATGAACTTTTGTCCTTTTTGGCACATGGATTAATCTGGAAACCATCATTCTCAGCAAACTGACAGAAGTACAGAAAATCAAACACTGCATGTTCTGACTCATAGGTGGGTATTGAACAATGAGAGCACATGGACACAGGGAGGGGAGCATCACATGCTAGGGTCTGTTGGAGGGGTAGGGGAGGCATAGCAGGGGGTGGGGAGGTTGAGGAGAGATAACATGGGGAGAAATGTTAGCTATAGATGATGATAGATGGAGGCAGCAAACCACCTTGACACGTATGTACCTGTGCAACAAACCTGCGTGATCCTGCACAGTGCAATCAAATTAGAACTCAGAATTCAGAAACTAACTCAGAACCGCACAACTTCATGGAAACTGAACAACTGGCTCTTGAATGTTGACTGGATAAACAATGAAATGAAGGCAGAAATAAAAATGTTCTTCAAAACCAATGAGAAAGAAGACACAATGTAGTAGAATCTCTGGGAAACATTTAAAGCAGCATCTAGAGGAAAATTTATAGCAAAAAATGCCCACAAGAGAAGCAAGGAAAGATCTAAAATCGACATCCTATCGTCAAAATTAAAGGAGCTAGAGGAGCAAGATCAAAAAAACGGAAAAGCTACCAGAGAACAAGAAATAACTAAGATCAGAGCAGAACTGAAGGAGACAGGGACACAAAAAACTCTTCAAAAAATCAATAAATCCAGGAGCTGGTTATTTGAAAAGATCAACAAAATAGACCACTAGCCATATTAATAAAAAAGAAAAAAGAATAATCAAATAGATGCAATAAAAAATGATAAAGGGAATATCATCAGAGGTTCCACAGAAATATAAACCACCATCAGAGATTACTACAAACAATTCTATGCACATAGACGAGTAAACCTGGAAGAAATGGATAAATTCCTGGACATTTGCACCATCCCAAGCCTAAACCAGAAAGAACTACAACCCTGAATAGAACAGTTACAAGGGCTGAACTTCAGGCAGGAATTTATAGCCTACCAACCAAAAAAAGCCCAGGTGCAGAAGAGTTCACAGCCAAATTCTACCTGACATACAAAGAGGAGCTGGTACCATTCCTTCTGAAACTATTACAAACAATCCAAAAAGAGGGAATCCTCCCCAAATCTTTTTATGAGACCAACATCATCCTAATACCAAAACCTGGAAAAAACAAGAAAAGAAAACTTCAGGCCAGTATCCATGATGAACGTAGATGCAAAAATCTTCAGCAAAATACTGGCAAACCATTTGCAACAGCACATCAAAAAGCTTATCCACCATGATCAAGTAGGCTTCACCCCAGAGATGCAAGGCTGGTTCAATATACGCAAGTCTATAAACGTAATCCACCACATAAACAGAACCAAAGACAAAAATGACATGATTATCTCAATTGATGCAGAGAAGGCCTTTGACAAAATTCAACAGCCCTTTATGCTAAAAACTCTCAATAAACTATGTATCAATGGAACGTATCTCAAAATAATAAAAGCTATTTACCACCAACCCACATCCAATATCATACTGAATGGGCAAAAAGTGGAAGCATTCCCTTTGAAATCTGGCACTAGTCAAGGATGCCCTTTCTCACCACTCCTATTCAGTATAGTATTGGAAGTTCTAGCAAGAGCAATCAGGCAAGAAAAAGAAATAAAGAGTATTCAATTAGGAAAGGAGGAAGTCAAATTGTCTCTATTTGAAGACAACATGATTGCATATTTAGAAGACCCCATCATCTCAGCCAAAAATCTCCTGAAACTGATAAGCAACTTCAGCAAAGTCTCAGGATACAAAATCA
>CAUYLG010065952.1:0-13250 GCA_963573385.1 Cacajao melanocephalus | reverse complement strand
AGAGAAATGCAAATAAAAACCACATTGAGAAACCATCTCACGCCAGTTAGAATGGCGATCATTAAAAAATCTGGAGACAACAGATGCTGGAGAGGATGTGGAGAAATAGGAATGCTTTTACACTGTTGGTGGGAGTGTAAATTAGTTCAACCACTGTGGAAGACAGTGTGGCGATTCCTCAAGGATCTAGAACTAGAAATACCATTTGACCCAGCAATCCCATTACTGGGTATATACCGAAAGGATTATAAATCATTCTTTTATAAAGACGCATGCACACGTATGCTTACTACAGCACTGTTTACAATAGCAAAGACTTGGAACCAATCCAAATGCCCATCAACAATAGACTGGATAAAGAAAATGTTATACACCATGGAATACTATGCAGCCACTAAAAAGGATGCATTCATGTCCTTCGCAGGGACATGGATGAAGCTGGAAACTATCATTCTCAGCAAACTGACACAAGAACAGAAAAACAAACACCACATGTTCTCACTCATAAGTGGGTGTTGAACAATGAGAACACATGGACACAAGGAGGGGAACATCACACACTGGGACCTGTCAGGGGATGGGGGGCTAGGGGACGGATAGCATTAGGAGAAATAGCTAATGTAGATGACTAGGGGATGGATGCAGCAAACCACTATGGCACGTGTACACCTATGTAACAACTCTGCATGTTCTGCACATGTACCCCAGAACTTAAAGTATTATAATAATAATAATAATAATAATAATAAAGTTTTAAGTAGGTAAGTAGGGCTCCCATTACTCTCAGAATTAAGTGCAAACAGCATTACACCTAAAGCCTTTCCTGGTTTGGCCTCTGTCTATCCCTAAAACTTCACCTAGTGTTTCTATCACTTCCGTTTCATGTACTGCAGGGCAGCCTGAACTGCTGTCAGGTCTTCTCAGATTATGCTTTCTTTTGTTTCTATATTTTAGAATATGCATGCTATACAATCCTGCCTGGCCAGGCCAAACAACTAGCTCACTCATATTTATCTTCAGAATTTGGCCAAGAGTGTTGCGTTTTTAAGAAGGCATCCCTATACATTTTAAATAGGTAAATTATATGTGAATTATATCTCATAATGTTGGTTTTTTTTGTTCCTGTCTCTTCTGAGACAGAGTCTCCCTCTGTTACCCAGGCTGGAGTGCAGTAGCATGATCTTGGCTCACTGCAACCTCTACCTTCTGGCTTCAAGCGCTTCTCCTGCCACAGCCTCTCAAGTAGCAGGGATTACAGGTGTCTACCACCACGCCTGGCTAAGTTTTTTATTTTTAGTAGAGATGGGGTTTCACCATATTTGCCAGGCTGGTCTCGAGCTCCTGACCTTAAGTAATCCACCTATCTTGGCCTCCCAAAATGCTGGGATTATAGGCATGGGCCTCCATGTCCGGCCTGCAATTTTTAAAAAAAAAATAATGCATACCTTTCAGCATTCTTATGTAGGGTTATACACACCTTCCATAGCGTTTCAAGCTCCTGGCATGCCTACTTTCACAACATTCACACTGTGTTGCCATCTATCGGCTCATCTGACTCCTTGACTAATTAATCTTCACATCCTCCTCAATTAGTACAATGTCTGGCACAAAGTAGATACTCCGTAATATACTGTTGAATAAATAATTGAAAGAATGAAATCCTTAAACATAGCAACTCATGGTTGAAACAAGTTAGAATAAATCTACCCAGTGTCAGACCTGAGTTTACAGTTTCCTGAATCAAAGTTAATTAGGTATAATTTACCACTTAGAAAGTAAATTACTTTTAGGATTGAATTACTTTTAGGATTGACAAATACTAGCTTTCAAATTCAAAGTATTGACATGTGAATGTACTTGTACTTTGATGCAATATAATCGTTTCCCAATAAATTGTAGCCCTAGACATTAATTTTAATTCTGGCAGTTAGTGTTCATATGTATCAATCTGCTTACAGGGATGAATCACCATTAGACTGACATAAGCTGTGTTTAATTAGCTTTAAAGTATTTTTCTAAGAGCTTCTGTCCTTCCATCTGAAGCTCCATTAAGTTTCTTGGCTTCCACATTATAGAATAAAGTGAACACGCCCTTTATAGTAGAGCCAAATCATTCATTACAAACACTTAAAAGCATCATTCCCACACAATGGAAGAATCTTTATTTGTGTCACAAAATATATAAACTTTAGGGCTGTTTTTTTCTATTTTCAAAGCTTTTCCACAAGTGATAAGAATCAATTTGCACAGCATAATGAAAACCAAGTTTTCATTAATTGTAGAAATTTTAAAAAATAGCTTGTAATGCTATCTGCTCTTATTTGGAAGAAAATACAGACCAGAAGAATTGTTTCCAGACATCAGCAAATTTGAGATGCTTAACCTATTAATTGCTTTCCTAAGAGGCTGCATTTCCTGGCACAGGAAACTTGGCTTCCTCTTTGCCATTCATCAAAAAAGAGAGCGGAATGGAAGAAAAGAAGTAAAGAAGCCTCTCCTGTCTTCCCCAATCCATTGGGCTGGAGTAGGTGAGTCTCACTCAGTAACTCCCAGTTTTCTATCCACTAGATTTAGAAGGAAAGATTTCATCTCAATAAACTCTACTACCCCAGTCACATTATTCCCTGCCTCAGCACCTTGTTTGTCTTTTTCAACTTGGTAATTTAGTAAGGCAATCACTGTTTCTGTCATCACTGAAGCTAAACATTATAAGGATGTAATGAATATTGGAAGAAAAAAAAAAAAAGGAAATGTTTAAAATCTAAAGGGCCACACTCCCTAAAATGGTAAATTATTCTAGTGCAAAAACTCTACACAGGAATAAGTTTGAATAAAGTGGGAGCAGGCAGGGCCAAAACAAACCCAAATCACTGTCTGTTTGGGGATAAAAGTGAGAAACAAGCAACCGTGGGAAAAGAAAACATCATCCAAGCACTCCTCAATTTATATTTAATATTTCTTCTCTCTGTTTAGGTTTTATTAAGCGATTTCAATAGCATTATGTTCAAAGTAAATATGTACTCCTCATATTGAATTATGGGCTACACAGACTTGCTGGTCAGCTTGCCCTTTTTAACCTTGTTTCTACGGGAAAATGAGTTACAGATTCCAAATAACTGACTCACAGACGTTTAGAACACAGTCACATCCTAATTTATACCCAAGCTCTCACATCTATAGTCTCTTATTTCCCTCTTCCTCTTTTTCCTTCTTTTCTTCCCATTCACCTTTCTCTCACCTCTCTGTTTCTTATTCTCTCTCTCTCTCTCTCTCTACACACACACACACACACACACACACATACACGTTATACTCTGAAACAATAAAATAAACAAATAATCACATCCAGTCTCATATCCAGTTACCAAGTCTCATAATCCTTCTTAAATAACAGCAAATATGGCTCAAATATGTTGAGCTCTCACTACCCTATTGAACTCACTCCATGCCTATTAATGCCCACTCGAGGCCTTCTACTTCATGCCTAGTCTGTCAAAAGAGCCTGCTAACTACTGCCCTGTTTCCTATTGCTTGTCCTTTCCAATCATTCCACGCACACCAGAAGCTCATACACTGCCTCCAAAACACTTCTTTTTACTATGTTATCTTTGTTTTTTCTCACAAAACTTCAATGACAAATGAATAAGGTTTACTTTTCAAACTTGCAGTCAAGAATCTACATTTTATGGTCTTAGCCACGTTTCTACCTTTACTTTCTAACACCCAACAGAGACCCTTTCTCTGCAGATTCAGGACCTCATTAAGATCATTTTATTACTTCCCAGGCACACCTTTAACTATCTCAAATATGTGTCTTCATTCAGATTAGTTCTCTCTCTCTCATATTCCTTGCCTTCTCAGACTTCCTTTCATGAACTAATCTAGCCAAACAATTTTTTTAAATTTCCCATGTAAGCATCACAACAACCCCATGAAGTAAGCATTGTAAGCATCTACACCATTCGCACTTAGAGAAAGATATACAGGGATGTGAAGTGGCTTCTCCAAGCTCACACTGCTGAAATGTAGCAGTAACCATCTCCAAACTTTGGCTTTCTAACTCCATATCAGCTTCATATTTGGCACATACTATAAACAGTGGGTAATTATGTGCATCATTTTTTCAATCTTCCAAATTAAATTATAAGCTCCCGGAAGGGAATAGTATTATACAGAACCCAGTGCATAATCATACACAAGAAGAAATTCAATGAAAATTTTATGAAGTAACTCTAAGAGTAGCTTAATTCCTCTATCCTGTTTAAGAAGCTTTGGTGATACCTCTCTCCCTTTTACGTACAATATTTAAGGTCTGAAATCTCAACTGAACACTTTGTGGTAAATGGCAATGCATCTCAGCTACTACTTCACTTCTTAACCTAGCTCCCCACAAAGCAAATTTCAGATTTCTTGAGGGTAGGTACATTTGATGAATAAAATGAGATCCGTTGGTATTTAAATGTTGGCCATGAATTGTAGGAATAAAATTTGGGGGCAAACCATATTTTTAAAACTTACCTGAAGTTAAGAATCACCTGGAACACTTGTTCAAAATATAGACATCTAGGATTCAGATTCAGTACTTTAGTACTTTCTTAGTCATGTTTCTCTACCCTTGATTTTTATTGAGCACAAAATCCCAAAGAGCATACTATGAAACAATAGATGAGTAGTAAAGTGACATTGACTAAAAGCTCAGCAGCAGACCATGATGTTTGTGTTAACCACGCATTTGGGCATGAGTGCTTGCAGTGTGACTCATACTGTTTGCAAAATTCTTCCTGGTTTCTGAAAGAGGATTCAACATTTCGATATTTTATAGTGTTTCGCAAAGAGCTTCTACAATATCTGAAATCTGGAAGTCACTGGACAAATAATAGGGCATCTGGGAGAAGAATTTAAGGAGTCACAGGATTTCATAACAGGAAAAGAACTTCATTCTTTAGAACTGAAATGAGAAGGTACTTACAGGCTCTCCCCGTGGTCCATCCTGCCCCGGAGCACCAGGGGATCCTGCTTCTCCCTTTTAATGAATTGAAAAAAGAAATAGATAATTCAATTTTCCAGTCTGCTTACCAAATAACAGTATATAACATCACATATTAAAGAACATTAGATACACACAGAAAAATATAAATTACTTCTGTATTATTGATATTAACTTTTCCTGACATCAAATAACTTTTTCAGAAATTCATAAAGTGATGATATAAACAACAGAAATATGTACATAATGGCAGATAATTAAGTTAGAAAATAACTGTGGTACTGTATAGTCATTCTTATGAGAATAAACCATCTTATCTCCAATGTAAATGTAACCAATATTCAATATCAGTCTTACTTATATTTACTTTTTCATTTTTACTTTAAAATTGATCATTATATAGAATCTAATTTGACCTTGCCTCCAAAGAGTTATATTTAAAGTCAAAATAAAACTTTTATTAGGAATGGAATTATTTACAGATTATTAGTTGAAATTATCTGGCACTTCAGTATATAACTTTTTAAAATAAACATCTAAAATGCATATTTTAGGTAGCTGTTAAAATTGTAATTGTTTTTAGTTACATACGTTTACATTATTATGCTCAGGTTAAGCATCTTATTTTACATCTACCTTTTGGTAGCTAAATTTTTTTCCCAAATGAATCAATTGCGAGTGGATACAAATGTAGCTGATGCTTTATCTACTAAAACAATAAATATTAGCTGAATATATTCCTAAAATGTATAATAGCTGCAGATTAGGACAACTATTAAACTGTCTGAGCAAAATAAAGGATAACAAAGGAAGAGCCTGTTGACATACATACACACATGTACAGACTCCCAGACTCTTTGAAACCTAACAGTCAATATGAGTCATGCATTTGTTTCTGTCCAGCAAAATGCTGCATCATAACAAGCAAAGGTCTCTGTAAGCATTTTGCCACACTTGTTTCATACCAGAAAGAACATTTTATTCTGGATGAAAGCAAGATAGGAAGTAAAATAAAAGCATTTTCCTATAAATGTCTCAAATACCTGAGT
Organism: Cacajao melanocephalus; assembly: GCA_963573385.1. Taxonomy (NCBI): domain Eukaryota; kingdom Metazoa; phylum Chordata; class Mammalia; order Primates; family Pitheciidae; genus Cacajao; species Cacajao melanocephalus. The sequence goes on along the minus strand of CAUYLG010065952.1, from coordinate 7,214 downwards.
TGAAATAAGTTTAAGGGGGGAAAACAGTCTCAGAATGCAATGCACTGAAGCAGATTACAACACTGTCATCCAGAATTTCATATTCTAATGAATTTCCCAAATTATAGAAAATGAAGCACAGAAGAGCCTCTAAAATTTGGCAAGCATAATCAGCACTTAGAAAAAATTCAACCATGTCACATTATATAAACAACAACTCTCCCGCTTGCATAAATTCCTGCATTTTATTAGAATAGAGAAATATCAACTAAAGCCAAATATTTCATCTGTACCAGTTTTATTTACAAACACTAGATGACAGTTGAGGATAGAAGGAGCAAAGAATAATGATTTCCTGAAAATTAACCCAATTAGAGGGAGAAAAGTTATTGGTGATCCAACAGTTCTACAGAAAAGCATATAAAAATATCCGAGGAAAAAATGTTGGATCCACTTAGTTTGAAAGTTACGGTTTAAAAAGCCTGAAAAATTCAAGAAAAGGGATGTGTCAGATCCTAATACTATAAAGAAACAATGAAATATTTTTATCTGAACTCAATACTCATATCAATAGTGAGAAGAAATCTCTCATATTAGTAATTCTCAAATATGGTCCTTAGATTACGCAAGATCAACTTCTTCATTTCACATGAGAACTTCTTCAGAATGTAAAATTTCAAGCTATACCATAGCATACTGAACCAGAATTTCTGAGTGGGGGGCCAGCAGTCTGTGATAATAATTCTTCCAGGTTATTCTAATGCAGCCATTTGAGAACCAGCACTGCTATAAGTCATTAGATCATTTAATTTCTCCTACGTCCAGGTACTGTCATGTGATTTATAAAACAATCTGTAGTTTATATTTTCTGTATATAAAATAAAAAAGGTAAGGAAGTTGCCAAATAGTAGAAACAATTAATTTAAAATTATTAGGTTGGTGCAAAAGTAATTGCAGTTTTTGCCATTAAAAGTAATGGCAAAATACATGATTAGATGACTACTTTGATTTATAAATAAAATCTCTACTTTTAGCTCTTTGTCCAGTGACCTAATACCATTTTGTTTTAATTAGTAGGAGTTAAAAAAACATAATTAGCCATTAGCAAGGTTTATCAATAATGAAGTTCCACAGTTATCTGAGGATTTAACTTACTGTGTTCTTCCTACTTTATATTAGACACTTAACATAATAACTGAATAAATTATCATATTCTTTATTTTCTATAGCAGTGATTCTCAAAATTTAGCTTCATCCGAATCACCCGGAAGGTGTGTTAAACTGCAGACTGTAGGCCCCAACCCAGAGTTCCTGATATGGTAGATCTGGGGCAAGTCCCCCAAATCTGCCTCTCAAATGAGTTTACAGAAGGTGCTGAGACTGCTAGAATTGGGACAACACTTTGAGAAACACTACTCTAGCCCAGATCTCAAGACAGACCTACAGACTCTTTCTGAACTTATGAATTCCTCTCTTCTATGAACTACTATAGCATTGTAGAGCTTTTTGCTTAGCACTGAATTTTATCATTGCTAGGATGTTCAGCATGTGTGTTGTTTATACATGTTATTTGCTTGACTTGCACATCCTTTAAAGGTAGAAAACATAATTTATATGAGTTTTCTTTTAATCATCCACAATACTTAGACTAGTGCCAAACAATATAGAACTACAGGTACCCTTCTTTACAATCATTGGTGCATACCAAAAAAGGAGGAACAGACTTTATTCTTAAATGTTCAAAGAGATAAAGGAAATGAGAAAAACATATGTGGATAAAGTTCTACCACTTACTGTTGGACAATTATGCAGTTAGTTATTACAAGATAATGGCCAGTTACCTTTACCTAAGAATATTCTCTTCATTTTTTAATAATGGATTTTAATAATGTTTCATCAAGAAATGAAAAAATAATTTCTACTTGGCATTTTCCTTGAAATAATCAAATGCAAGATAGAATCAGCTTGTGAAATTTGGTATTCTAACCAGAACTTACCCTGATCACTTGATTACTTTTGTGAACTGGATAACCTGGTACAGATCAATTTGTTTGGCATTTGAAAAAAGCATACGATATGGCCCCATCTCCAACTTAGTGTTTTTCTATTCTGTTATTAACTCCCTTCTTGATATAATATAATTGAGAAAATGTCATGCTTAGCATTATCCCCCAAATTTCTATAGCCAATGTCAAAAATGATTTATTCCACAACAAAACAGTTATTGAACAAAAGGAAATTTAACTAAAACCAGACGTGAAACTTGCAGGGCATGTGTATTTCCTTTCACGCTATGGTCTTTGGTATTTACCCGCAAAAAAACAAAAGGATGGAAAGTAATTTGGTTTGCTTACAGCAATCCTGAAAATCAGGTGGGAGATATGGTTTACTGATCATGAAAATATAATTTAATTTTGAGGAAGATCCTTGCTTTGTTATCAAAGAAACACTTTATTTTGGCTTTGATCTTATGGCGTATTTCATTCTTCCTTTGTAAATAAATCCCTAGCATGCCTGCAGATGTACTGAAGATGTAAGGGTGAGGAAGTTTCTTCTGGCTGACCAAGTAAACAGACAGGACCTTTGGAAGGCACCATGCACAGCAGTGAGCACACAAACTAGACCTGCAACCCGCACTCTCCATGGAACTAACTGTGCATGTTTGACTAAATCCCTTCATCTCTCCGAACCTGATGTTATGCATAAAATGCCATAAATATTCCAAACTTCTTCAATTTTGTTTTTTAAGAAAATAAAGTAAGAGCCTTTGTGAAAATGCCTTATGCAACTCTAGGCACAGAAGGGGAGATACACTGGCACCAAAAAGTTGAGGTTTTAACAATCCTTTATTCACGATGTCTTTTCAGCTATATTATTTTCAAATAATATATGTTATTTCAATACTTGAACTGCTATAGTTTGTCATTATAATTTTGGCAAAATGAGTATTTTTAAACATAAGGCCAATCCTTCTTTATTCTTGTTAAAATATCATTAAAAACAGTAGGGTCACCAGTCTCATCATTATTTTCTAAACTAGGAGAGAATATTTGGGTATAACAAGATTTCCAACAAGTTGATGAGCAGAATTTTCATTGGTTGTTAAGTTACGGCTATGTCACCTTGGACAAGTTATTTACACTAGTTCTTTGTTTCCTCATCTGTGAAAGAGTAAATTTTTTCCCCATACAATTCATGATTTATGAGATTAACGAGAAAATGCACGTACAGTGCTATATAAAGAGCCAAGCTCTTGGAAAGTATCCGACTTACGCCATTTGTTATAATCTGTCCTTTCCTGTCTTTGCTTCTTTGCATATCCAGCTTAAATATCATATTTAATTATTTCAACCACTTTCTAACTAAAATTCTTGCCCTTTACCTCACTCTGCATCCACTGTACTGGTTTATGCAAATTCCAATGCTGAGTAAATCAAACTGAAAACAGCCTCAGCCTATGCTTAGGTTCTAAGTATGGCTATGGAGGAAAAATACTATTACAATCATACAGATTATAACTTGCAGTTTCAGCTGGAATTCATGCAACTTCTATACTTCCTTTTTCTCCTCTCTGCCACATTTTTCATGTATGTAGAAAGTTTCTGATATATAAAATATTCTCCAGTCAACGAAAGCTTTTTTTCTCCTTTCCCCAACAGGTGACAACTCCCACATTCTAAGAAAAAACTGGATACAAACATTCTGCCACCAAACCAACACACTTACATGCATTTGCACCCATCCATTCCTCTTTTATTTTATTACAGTAAACAGGGGTCCTTCATCCAATCTAAGATAATTCCTTACAACTCTGTTCTAGATCCCATTCCTTCCTCTTCTCCAAATAAGATGGAGCTCCTTATCTGTATATAACTGCTTACTAAATATCTTCCCTTGGACATGCCACAAGAATCTAAAATCAGCACATTATGTTTCTCACTCCTTCACATCCCCAGCAGAAAACACACCAAGTCCTACTCAGTAATCTCATTAACTAAAGAAACTGATAACTTCATTATACATAAAAGAAGAGACAATCTACAACTAAGAAACCCAGCAAGTTACCTAAACACGTACAACTCTGCTTATTATTGCAGGTTAAAATATGTACAAGGTATTTCAAATGTGAAAAGAATTGGCAGATAATATCCAAACAAAACTACTGAAAGAAAAAAATTATAACTTTTCAGATTTTCTTCACACAGAAACATAAAGTAGAAAAAAACTGAAACAAACCCTGTAACCTGGATTAACAAACATTATACAAATACTTTTATTTGTTAAAAAAATTCAGAATAAAAATGTATAAAAGGAAGATATGAAATAATAATTTATTTAGAAATCAAAAAGATAAAATCGCCTCAGATAAGATGAGAATGATGATGATTAAATGACTAGAGACCAAGGTAGAATAGATTTAACTGAAAATTTTAAAAGGCAATTAGGAGAAAACTAGCAGAGCCAAAAAAAATAGACTTCTGAAAGACATTAAAAGGATCAGAAATGATAGAAGTCGAAAACGAAGAAATTTCAACATATCTGTAATTGGAGTCCTTGAGATATAAACCAAAAAAAAATAATAACAGAACTTCTATTTAAAATTATAATTCCAAAGAACACTCCAGAATAAAAATATATACCTGAATCTGCCTTTCAAAAGCTTTTTGGAGTAACAGATGTTAAATTCTGAGACATACACTATTAGACTTTAAATACAAAGTTGTTTTGTTTTAAACCTTCATCTTCATATGAAAAAGAGTCACTTACAAATTAAGGATAATTATATTGACATCAGCAACATACATGATGGCAGTGTAAGCAATATTTCTAAGAAATTCAGAAAAAAAAAACAGTGAGACAAGGGTTTTATAGTTAGCCAAGTTGTCATTCAGATAATAAAAGTATAGAAAAACATACTAAAAATGTTTATACATCATTCTATACTAAAAGTATAGAAAAACATGTTAAAATATCAAGAATTCAGAGTACTGTATTCAAAAGTCCTTCCAAAGGAGAAAAACCTTTATTAAACCCAAATGATAACTGTGGAATATTGGTAAAAGTGCTGGTGACAAACACTGAGTATATTTAATTGCAGATCTGAAACAAAGGTAAAGTGTAAAAAATAGTTTATAAATATTAGACAATCTGAAAAGGTAGAAATAAAATAATTAAACAAGAAGAAAACAATAGGGAAAAGATGAAAATATAAATTCATAAATTTCCACATAGAGTATAATTTAAATTTAACACAACAAAGAATTGATGATTAAGGAATGTAAAGGGAGAATAACAGAATTCTGTAACTAATGTTTACATGAAGTAGTAAAAATTAGTATAAAGACCACCAAAAAAATATAAATTTTCCTAAATCCCTAAGAAATTAAAAGCAGAAAAGAAAAAGACAACAAATCACACTGAGAAAGAAATATAGTAATATAATTTACATAATAAGATAACAAAATTATATTGTGAGTATTATGACAGTGATAAGACCAAACCTATCAGGCGATCAGTGAAAATAATCTATTAAAATAAAAAAATTCTGATTGCTTTAAGAAGCAAAGACCAACTCTACACTTAATACAAGAGATACAACTAAAACAAAGTGACTCAAAAAGCTAAAGTTAGACAATAGAACGATGGGCAAAGGTGCAGCAAGCAAATAAAAATAATCAGAAAGAAAAGGTAATCCTGATACCACAGAAGGTAGAATTCAACTGAAAAATTATTAAAGGAAACAAAAAATATATTTTATAATGCTAAAGCCACAATTCAAAATGAAGATGTAGTGGTTAAAAATATCTATACAATGAAAATATAGAAACCACATTCATGAAACAGAAGATGAAAGAAAAAAATAGACAATAATGCATGAATAACAGGACACCAATACACCACTCTCTGTTCGAGACAGGCCAAACAAAAAATTAAGTTATAGAAGATCTAAATAAGATATTCAATAAAGTAGTTCTTATGAATGTATATTGACTTTTACACTCTGAAAATAGAGATTTACCTTCTCACATGCACAGGGAACATTCCTGAAAATTAAACATACAATAAGTCAAAGAAAAAAATTCACTAAAACTTATAAAGAAGAAATTATACAAACATTCTCTGATATAGTGCAATAATATCAGAAACTGGCAACAAAATCTAAATAAAAGGCTTTTTACCCTAAAAACATTTTTTAACTCTTTAAACAACTCTTAGGAAATAGAGAAATAAAAACCAGAATTGCAAAATTTCTTTTAAAAAAAGTTAATGAAAACACTGTATATCAGAATCAAGGGGATACAATGATGAGAAAAATATTCATAATTTAACCACTTAGATAAAAAAACAAAAATGAATGTAGATGAATTCAATTCTCAACTGTAAACGCTAGAAAAAAATGTAGGAAAAAAGAATAAAGAAAATGAAATAAATGTAAAAAAAATTAATGAAGTAAAAAAATAAATTACAATGGTGGATCTGTGAAAAAATCCAACACAGGAGGGAAACCAGAAACTTACACATAAAAGTAAAAAAAAAAAAGAGAGAGAGAGACAGAAAAGTATAGAGTGAAATGACCAAGGAAGAATAATCATTAAAACAGAGAATACTTTTTAAAATTCATGAGAGGAACTTGAACAATTTTATACAAGTCACTTGAAAAATATTGATTAAATAATAGTTTCCTAGGAGAGTGAAGGTTACTATTACTGACCCTATAAGAATAAAAGAATGCTTAAACAGACAAATTCCCGCGGAAAAAATAAGAGAAAGTTATCCAAGGACAAAAAAAAGAACCAGGCTCACATGACCAAAGGGAAGAGTGGGAAAAATCCTTCACTGCTTGATTTCAATTGTAAAGTATCAATAAGAAGCTATCATTACAACACATATAATATCAGGAATGAAATACAGGACACTACTGCAAACCTAAAGACATTAAAAGGACAAGAATAAGGCAATCTTGCAAACAAAATATGCCAAGAAATTTGCAAGTTAAATAATATGGACAAATTCATAGAAAGGTACAAATTGTCCAAGGTTGCTTAAGAAGAAAGATGCAATCTAAATAGGTGTATTTTTAATTAAAATGTTTCTTTTTTTTTTTTTGAAAGAAAGAAAAAGAGAGGAAAGAAAGTGAGAGTGAAAGAAAGAAAGAAAAAGAATGTATGAGAGAAAGAAAGAGGAAGAAAAAGAGGGAGAGAGAACGGGATTCTTGTTCTACTGCCCAGGCTAGA
>CAUYLG010065951.1:0-23280 GCA_963573385.1 Cacajao melanocephalus | reverse complement strand
CCTGGCCGGGTGCAGTGACTCACGCCTATAATCCCGGCACTTTGGGAGGCCAAGGTGGGTGGATCACCTGAGGTCAGGAGTTCCAGACCAGCCTGACCAACATGGTGAAACCCTGTCTCTACTAAAAATACAAAAATTAGCTGGGCGTGGTGGCACGCACCTGTAGTCCCAGCTACTTTGGAGGCTGAGGCAGGAGAATCACTTGAACCCGTGAGGCGAAAGTTGCAGTGAGCCGAGATCGCACCATTCCACTGCAGCCTGTAAAAGTGTGAAACTCTGTCTCAAAAAAAAAAAAAAAAAAAGGAACTCTTTAAAATTTCTGGCAACCGCCCTTAAGTCATAGATTTCTTTACTGGTGGTGGAAGAAAATAGTTGATCTGTGATTTTTTTTTTAATCTCCCCAAATTATGTCTTATAAAGGCAATAATTTGATGCTGAAGATTATGACTAGAAATCCTCAGATGGTTTATATATGGGTGCTTTATCTTTTAATAATAAAAAGAATGCCTTTCCTGGACTACTTTATTCAGTAGTAAGCACTATTCACTCTATGTGTCATATTCCTTATTCAGCCTTGCAGACTCCTGTGGGATCTGATCTCTGCCTGCTTCAACTCAGTACCATACTCACCAAGGCTTAATATGTCTTCACCCACCCTCCCTTCTCTTGCATTCTTCAAACATACTAAGTTTATTCCAGCCTTAAAGCCTTTGATCTATGCATCATAAACTTTGGGCCCCACTTCAGATATTCTCTGCCCCGCCTTCTACTCTAGTCACTGCTGTGGCAACTAATTCCATGAAGTCTTTGACCAGGTTCTCAGAGAATATGGTAGTACCTCTCTTTGGATTCTAGCTGTATACCTTTCACTTCATCCTCCCTGCTGTGGAATGTCTGCAGAACTTGCTTGGTGCTCACAATTTCACAACCCAGAAGTCCAGGGGAGTTAGGTGCCCATGGGGCCATCCTTAACCTAGGTGGAAAGTTGCTGGTGGGTAACTGATTACTCCTTTCATCTCCTGGGCAGACAGTTCTGAAATGCACTTTGTAAGTCTCCAAGAGGAGGAGATTTCTGTGGTGGGTTTGGCAATAACATCCTTATATTGGCTTTCCTCTTTTGTTTCACTCCTATGCATCTCTTTTGCATCCTGGGATCATTTCCTAAATAAATTACTTTCATTTAAGCTTTTTTTCTCAGGCTCTGTTTTTTTGGGGAATCCAAACTAAAACCATTTGTATCCAGAATGGCCCTAGAAAGCAGACACTCAGAATGGGAGATTGGAGCTGATTCACTCACCAAATGACAAAAACCTCATTGCAGAATGATGCCCCCACCAAATCCATACCAAATTTTTTCCATTCTTGAAATCTGAATATACTACCTTAAATGTCAGAAGCAGATGTGATTAAGGTTAAGAACCTCAAGATGGGGAGATTATCCTGGATTGTCTGTGTAGGCCCAACCTTATCATGTGGGTCTTTAAAAGTAGAGAACCTTTGGTGGCTGGTGGTCAAGGGAGAGTGACTACAGAAGGTTGGTCAAAGAAATGCATTGTTGCTGGCTTTGAAGATGAAGGAAGATGACCATGAGCTAAGGAATGCAGGCAGTCTCTAGAAAGTGAACAAGGCAAGGAAATGGATTCTTCCCCTGAAGCCTCCAGAAAGGAGCACAGTCCTGGAAACACTTTGATTTTAGTCCATTGAGACTTATGTCAGACTTCTATCTCACAGAGCTGTAAGTTAATACATTTGTATTGTTTTAAGCCACTAAGTTTGTGATAATTTGTGATGACATCAGGAGAACCCTGGTGCAGTGTTGGTAAGCAGAGTGGTGGTAGCCTGTAGCATGCAGGAGAAGCACAGTCACTACTGACACTGTCATCTGTAGGTGTGGGTAGATGAAGCATTGGATCCTGTAGTACCTGTGGCACTTGAAAGTATAGGGACAGTGAATGATTGTGGACTTGGCTTTTATTACTGCTTTGGAAGCCTGGAAAACAAAAAAATAAGACTCAAGTCAGCCAACTGTCAATTTAAAGCAAGGTTGAAGGAGAACCTGATCTCCTGCAGTGGAGAGGAAACTACCTGAAACAGGTCCAGGATCTAGTTGTAAGGTTGGAAAATACTAAGTCTTGACAATTTTTATGAAAGTTTAGGTTTGATAAGAAGAGAATGAGACACTGAGACCTAAGTTATACAGTGGATGAGCCTGAAAATATTGCAAATCTGGATTTTCCTAATGTGGGGCTGGCAGAAGCAGCTCATGCTTCCTTACCTGAAGGCCCTGCAAAGGCTTCTAGTGAGGCAGATTTTCACCTCCACCTTCTCTTCCAAAACTCTTATTATTCTCCAAACCAAGAACCAAGGTGACTTCTCAATAGAGCCTGAGTGGAGAAATACAACCTCGTCTCAGGGAAAGTAGTGTGGATACTGAAAGAGCTGCAGAACCTGATATATACTGTCAGGAACCAGGGGGAAATGTGTGTGAATGATCTTGAGGGTGTTAGGCCAGAGGTGGAAGTTGAGGGAAGAATATAAGGTGGGATAAGAAAGATTACTGCAGGAATGTTTACCCATGACTTAGAAGTGAACACCACCTGAATTTGGTCATAATATTCAGTCGGGATGGCTGCCAAAGCTTGTATATGATTATGGCACACAGTAAATTAGGTGAAGATGGTGGAACTGCCTTGGTATAGTATTGAAAAAAGGGTTGGAAAGTTCCAGAAGGTTTGAATATTAGACTGGATTCATTATGTGAGACTGAACAACGGTCTAACGATATTCCTCAGGAAGACATTGCCTTCACTAAGGGAATATAAGATGCACTGGTTTGCAAACTATTCATCCAACAAGGGAATAATATCCAGAATACACAGGGAACTCAACAGAAAAAAAAAATCCCATTAAAAAGTGGGAAAAGGATCTGAAAAGACATTTCTCAAAAGAAGACATACAAATGGCCAAGTAAGTGGGAAAATGTTCAACATCACTATCAGGGAAATGCAAATCAAAACCACAGTGAGATATCATCTTACCCCAAGTTAGAATGACTGTTATCAAAAAATAACAAATGCAGGTGAGAATGCAGGGAAAAGGGAATTTTTTGTTTTCTTTTTGTATTTTTCTAGAGAAAAGGGAATTCTTACATACGGTTGGTGGGAATGTAAATTAGTACAGCCATGATGGAAGACAAGTATAGAGGTTTCTCAAAAAACTAAAAATACAACCACTATAGGATTCAGCAATCTACCTACTAGTATTTATCCAAAGGAAAGGAAGTCAGTATATCCAAGCAATACCTGTACTCCCATGTGTGTTGCAGCACTATTCACAATAGCAGATGGGACCAACATAACTGTCCATCAACAGATGGATGGATAAAGAAAATATATAAACACAATGGAATATTCAGCCATAAAAAAGAATGAAATCATGTCATTTGCAGCATCATGGATAGAACTGGAAGTCATCGGACTAAGTAAAATCAGCCAGACACAGAAGGACAAAGCTAAAAAGTTGATCTCATGGCGGTAGAGAGTAGAATAGTGCTTAATAAGCTGAGAAGGGTGTCAGGGGTGGAGGATGAAGACAGGTTGATGTCTGGGCATGGTGGTTCACGCTTGTAATCCCAGCACTTTGGGAGGCCGAGGCAGGTGGATCACCTGAGGTCAGGAGTTCCAGACCAGCCTGACCAACATGGTGAAACCCCGTCTCTACTAAAAATACAAAAATTAGCTGGGCGTGGTGGCACGCACCTGTAGTCCCAGCTACTTTGGAGGCTGAGACAGGAGAATCACTTGAACCCAGGAGGCAGAGGTTGCAGTGAGCCAAGATCACATCATTGCACTGCAGCCTGGGCAACAAGAGTAAGACTCCATCTCAAAAAAAAAAAAAAAGACAGATTAGTTAGTAGGTACAAACATGCAGTTAAAAGAAGTGAATTATACTGTTTGATAGCACAGCAGGGTGACTACAGTTAACAATAACTTATTGTATATTTCAAAATAGCTGGAAAAGTTGTGTTCCTAACACCAAAAAATGACAAATGTTTGAGGTGATGTGGTATCTTAAATACCTTGATTTGATCATTATACCTTTTATACATGTACCAAAAATTACATGTACCCCATAAATATGTACAATTGTGTATCAATAGAAAAAAAATTTTTTTTTAAAAATGCACTGGTTAGGGTTGTAGCAGCACCTAAAAAAAGTTCAGTGATGATGGCTGCCCACTGCAGGCGGGGGTTGGTGTAGGAAAAGCTGCCATGGAATTGAGCATGATATCATCAGCGGGGAGGATGAGACTAGAGTGGTATAGAACATGTATTATTACTTAAATGTCAGAGGCAAGGTGGACACAATATAATAGACAGTAAGGCTGGGGTGGAAATCAGTCAGGCTCCTTTGATCAGCAGGGCTTTGTGACAATGGTTAATAAGACATGGTGTTTTGGGAGACAGCTGACTAATGTGTTACTTGACTTGCATGACCAAAAAAAGAAAAAACAAGGAAAACTGGTGAGCATAAAGCTAAGGTAGCCTGTCACAATGGGAAAATCACAGTCTCTTCATCAGTTTCCAGATCTAAGTCAATTTACAGATCTAGTGCATGATGAAAAGGAGGACTGGTCTTGAGGAAAGACCTTGCTTTCACACGCATATATGGTGTGCATACCCAGAACTTTTCAGAACTGGGTACCATTATGGCTTTGTATCTAGATGAGGGATTATGGAAGCCATATGATAAAGGGAGTTCTGGCCAAAGTCTATCATATAATAGATCCCACCTTGGAATTATTTTCCCAATCTCTAAGTATATATTTGCAATCAATATACTTAGACACTTGCGGAGGTCTTAGACCTGTGAAGTAACAGCCATTATAGGAGGAAGAGCCACATGGAAACCTCTCCCTGGCCATGTTAATAAATCATGAGCAATCCACATGTGGAATGGCAGCCATCAGTGTCACCACCAAAAAATTTTAGGGATGCAAGGATAATGGGCTCCATTATAATCTTACTTAAGTTACCATCAGACTCCTGAAGAGCAGATGGATAATGGAGAACGATGGTGGACTACTGCTAGTCTTTCTTGTAGCTGCCATGTTGGATGTGGTATCTTTATTGGAAGCCCCTGGCATTTGACATGCAACTGTCAATTTGGCAACTTCATTATTCTCAATTTCCATCAGAAAGGAGGACCAAAAGTGGTTCACATTCCTCTGGGATGGACAGCAATTCTCATTTACTCTATTGCCTCAAAACAATCTTAAATCTCCTTCTCTATATCACAGTATAACCCAAAAGGACCTTGATCATTCTGACAATCTATAGGACGTCATGCTGGCCCACTATATTGTGACAGCATGCTAGGTGGATTGACTATCAGGAAGTGGCAAGTATTACAAATGCCCTAGTAAGACTTAAATATGCCAGAGTGTGGATGATAGACTCTGTGAAGAATCCAGGGCATGACACATTAATGGTTTAGAAGACCAATGAGTGGGGGCATGCGTAGATACTTCTTCTATAGTAAGGAACAATTTCCTGCACCTTCCACCTCTTAACACTAAGACAGAGGCATAGGATTTAGTAGGTCCCTCTGGACTTTGGACTATTGTACTTGGTGTATTTCTCCAACCCATTAATCAGGGCTGCCAGTTTCAAGTGGATCCCATAAAAGAAAGGTTACAGTAGTTTTAGGCTTTTGAGCAAATTGCTACTCAGGCCATGTATGTGGCAGTTAAAAATATCATATGGGGGCCAGGCGCGGTGGCTCACACCTGTAATCCCAGCACTTTGGGAGGCCAAGGCAGGTGGGTCACGAGGTCAAGAGATCGAGACCATCCTGGCCAACATGGTGAAATCCCATCTCTACCAAAAATACAAAAACTAGCTGGGCATGGTGGTGTATGCCTGCAGTCCCAGCTACTCGGGAGGCTGAGGCAGGAGAATAACTTGAACCCAGGAGGCAGAGGTTGCAGTGAGCCAAGATCATACCACCGCATTCCAGCCTGGCAACAGAGTGAGACTCCGTCTCAATCAATCAATCAATCACTAAAATAAAAATATTGTGTGGGGCCTCTGGCAAGCCCCAATAAGAAGTAACAGCACAGCTCCCATAGGATCCTGGAGTAATGCCATGCTTCTTGCAACAGAAAACTATTCAGACTCCTGATGAGTACTGGGCCCCAGTGGAGGCTGAGAATCTGATTACGAGATACTGAGGACTAAGCAAACAGAGCTGTTAATAGATGAGCTAGGCATTATCAGATCCATGGAGTCATGAATTCAGATGGGGCCAGAAGTGATTCATCCTTATTGGAGTTGACATCTCAGGGTATAGGTTTGCCTTTTCTGCCCGCAATATGTCTTTCTATACGAGCACACAAAGACATAGAGAATACCTGATTCACTGTCACAATATCTCAAACATTGCCTCAAGGACGACTTTTTTGATAAAGGAGGTGGTGCAATGGGCACAGGACCACAAGGTTCCCTCATCTTACCATACACCTCAACACCAGAAGCAGCCAGCGTAAGTAAAACAATGGAATAGCTCAGCTAAGACACTAGAGATGAGACAGCAGCCTGCAAGATTGGGGTGCTGTCCTCCAGGATTTGGTAATGTGCTTTAATAAGGACTGATATATGTCCTTATCATTAAAACACACAGGTCTGGAAACCATGAAGTAGAAGTAGATTGAATCCTGTCACCATCACAATCAGTGACTCACTTGATTAATTTCTACTGTTTTTTTCTACAATCTAGGCTAGATTAAAAGTTTTGGTTCCCAGGGCATCAGAGATGCTTTTATCAGGGGACTTGATAAGGGTTCCAGTGAATTGGAATCTACAAGTATCACGTGGTCACTTTGGGCTCCCCATGCCAGTGGACAAGCAGGTAAAGAAAGAAGGTATCATACTGGTGGTGTACCTCCTCCCTCCTGCTCCAAGACGTCTCTGACACGAAGTCAAGGCAAGCACAGGGAACACACTTGGCACTCACACAGCCCAATCTGGACCTGCAGGACAGATGACACTAAGGGCTACCCTGGATCAGTGGTGAGCAAGAGCTTATGGTTAAATGCTTTCCCCTTTCATACCCAGGGCAGACACCTGAGATGTGTTTCATCAAGTGCCATCGAGGACCCTGCAAAACTGAGCACCAGAAACTGTAGCACTGGCCAACTTGCTAATGTGTCTGTGTATCAGCTTTCCATGTTTCCCCTGTCCTTCACTCCTGTGCTCTGGGATCACTTCCCAAACAAACTACTCTACATGGAAGCCTTTGTCTTAGGCTCTGTTTTGGGGGGAACTGAGTCTGAAACCCCCAGCTACCTGGAAAGCTCTGGCATTTTGCAAGAGTCACTCCTGCTTTTCATTCAGATCTCAAACTGGTATGTACTCAAAGTGGCCTTCCTTAATGACTAATCCAAAGTAGCAAGCCTCTAATATCAGACCACCCTTTTTGAATTCTCTACATAGCATCTATCACTGATCTTTTTCTTTTTTAAAAAACGTAGTTGTTAGTACCTTTGTCCTGGACTAGAATGTCCTGCATATGAGAGGAGGGACCTTGCCTATTTCATGCCTTGCTGTTTCCCCAGCACCTTAAACAGTGCCTGGCACACAGGAGGCACTGGATAAATATTTCTTGATTAAATGAATAAATGCTGAAATTTGATAATAAAACAAGATCCCAGATCAAGCCAGAATCTGAGCTAATAGACTTTTTGGAGAAAAAAAAATGCATATCTCAAATTTAAATTTATTTAAAAATTACAAAAATGTCTCCACTCAAGTGGTCCTTGAAAAAAAATTTAAAAGCAGCAACAATGGTCTCAGTTAATTACCAGTAGTCTGGTGTAATTTATAAAATTGAGCAAAATTTGGATGTATGTCTTATCCCTCTGTAGACACGGGACCCTTTTTTGAGGTCTCTTTCTTTAGGGTCCGGTAGCATCATGACAGGGACACTTTCCAAAGCCTTCTTCCTTTGGACTCTATGCAAAATGATTCTGTAGACCCCTGTGATTGAGCTGCGAGCGTCTCTCCCTTGATTATTTCGAATGTGCTCTTCTGTAATGCCCAAATGTTCTAAAGTGCTTTTGACCTCATTTTCTTCTTCCTTGAGAGTGCTGGTTTCCGACAAATGTTTGGGATCCAATTGGAAAGGTTCCAAAGGTGTAGGGTATGGCACCCCTTGCATCCATTCATCATTCATGATGCAGTCAATCCCGTACCTCTCTGTGGGGATCTGCTGAAGGACCCCTCGGATGAGTCGGTGGCAGGGCTCTGACAAGTGCTGCGGTATACTGTATGTGCCTTCCAGGATGCTCTTTTTTAGTTTGGCCACAGTTTCTGCCCGAAATGGCATGGTGCCAGTCACCATGAAGTACAAAAGCACCCCTAAGGCCCAGATATCCACGTAAACGCCGATGTAGTGCTCATCCCGGAAGAGTTCAGGCGCAGCGTAGGGAGGAGACCCACAGAAAGTGTTGAGCATTTCACCTTTTTTACTCACTGTGCTGAATCCAAAATCGCCCACCTTCACACAAGTATTACTGGTATAGAATACATTTTCTGCTTTCAGATCTCTATGAATAATTTGGTTTTCATGCTGTGGAAGAAGACAGAGAAAAGTCATTTTTACAGTAAAATGCCAAATAAAAAATGTATCAGTTGCTCTGAAACAGTGAGATAGTGATGGTGGAATAACAGAAATTCAGTGAGGATCAACTGAAGTTGTGATGGCAAACCCTGTCATAACCTTCAGCCCAATGTAATGCCCACACATCGCCAAATAGACCAAAGTTCCTATTCTATGTGGCAAGGGTTGGAATCTGTTCCACACATGTGGATTCAGAAATTAACACCAGAAATAAGACCCAGATCTTATGAAACTACACATTCTGAAATAAGATGAAGCAGTAATCCTTAGTTGTTGAGGTAATATATGGGTTTTTCTGGCTGACGGATCGTTTGACTGGGGCCAAGACCAGGAAGGCCTAGAGCCCTCCCCTGACTTTCCAGCTATGCTTTTTGAGGTGGACTCCTCTATCTTTATAGCATTCAGCAGAAGGGAGGCGGTTGCATTTGGCAAGGATCTAGCCACAGATCACACTGTGGATTGTGGGCAGATGTTCCATCCTTGCATCCTGAATCCAGACAATCTTCAGAGGACCCTTCACCTGTTCAGTCCCAAGGGCTCTTGGAAAATGGCTTTGTGTTTGTCATCTTTCCTGATGGCCCTCCTAGGTAAGAATCCAGGCTTTGGACCAGACAGTCTGGTCAATTCTAGGTTCAACTATACCAGTTGGGTACTGTGAGTGTCAGTTTCCCTCTTCGTAAAATAAGGCTGTGGTGAGAACTATACAAGATGCTAACTATATGTGATGAGATCAGTGATCAGCACTGTCTTGGCATATAAACAAACTCAATAAGATGTGGGTCTATGGCTATGAAACACACTTCCTGTTTGCAGAGACCAGAGAGTTTGAGAAATGGCAGGGCGCAGAGCTGCTGAAGACTAATATCTGTACCCCTATTGCGGATATTCTTCTGTTCTCCCACCAGCTTATTTTCCAAGTAGAATGTGGATGACTCTTTGCCCATCTGCTTTATTACTTAGCATGGGTCTGGCTTATTCTCTGGCCCTGGGAAAGCTCACACAGCCCAGAGGCACTTAAATGATGACTGGTCATAAATCACAGGCCTGAAACCCACCACCACTACAGTCAAGTTCTTCTCTCTGGCTCACTTCCTTTTCTTCTTTCTCTCCTTCCCTACTGCTGTTTTGATCCCTCTGGTCACAAATTCCCTTGCAAATTCTTTGACTCCCTTATATTCCTCTTTTGCCCCATTCCCAGCATGGGCTATTTTATTTGACTTTTTCAGTGCCTGGCATGTAATGGGATTTACTGTGGCTCACTGATCCCAACTCTTGCTCCCACAACCATGAAGGCTGAGAAGTGAATTAGAAACAGCCTCTCAACTAATAGACAAGTGTCTTTTTTTCTGATAGACCCATTCAACTGGATCTGAGTAAGAAGAGTGGTTGACCAAAACTTTTGGTGGTCAGGTCTTCTGCAAGTCAAGTTCCTCCTGTGTGCCCAAGAATATGGCCAAAAATAGGGAGGCAGCAAAAACGCCAGTGCTGGGGGAACTATGGAGTGTGCTTTAGGAGTCCAGATTTACCTAAAGAAGTAACCAAAGAACTAAAATAAGAATGAGACAACTGGCCAGGTGCAGTGGCTCACACCTGTAATCCCAGCACTTTGGGAGGCTGAGGCAGATGGATCACCTGAGATCAGGAGTTCAAGACCAGCCTGGCCAACACAGTGAAACCCCATCTCCACTAAAAATACAAAATTAGCCAGGTGTGGTGGTGCATGCCTGTAATCCCAGCTACTTGGGAGGCTGAGGCAGGAGAATGGCTTGAACCAGGGAGGTGGATGTTGCAGTGAGCCAATATCATGCCACTGCACTCCATCCTGGATGACAGAGCAAGATTCTGTCTCAAAAAAAAAAAAAAAAAAAAAAAATAAAAAGTAAAGGGAAGACAGAAAGAAAGAATGGCATGACCAAGTGTCAATCTACTGGGCACAGAGGCAGTAAGAGCTAGGGGATCTTATTGAAGGCAAAAGATCAGTGTAACTGATCTCTTTCTGTCCCCCACTCCCTCCCTCCCTCTCTCTTTCTTCTCTCTCTCTCTCACACACACAAACACACACACATACACAAAGAAAGAAAGAGAGAGAACCGAGCTGGATAGGATTTAGAATGTGAGTGAGATGTCATACGAGGGCATCGTAGACAGAAGTAGGAAAGTAGAGCCAAGAAGCAGTGAGGAGCCAGCTATCCAGACAGTGGAAGATGAGGTTGGAAAAATGGGTATGCCAGGGAGTAGGTGATGTTCATCAGCTGCTCCCAGTGATTCCCGCCAACGTCTGCAGAAGCTAGAAGCTAGGAGGTTGCCATGTAACTGGACATCCCTGGATGTTGCTTCACAGGCAAGGAGCATCCCAGCCAGACTTCTGGCTCTCAAAAGGGACTACTACCTGCTTTGTGGGACAAAAGCCCTCTGGGACACCTAATGGTTGGTAACCGAAAGCTCTGTGCTCCCAGTGTGGGTGGAATGCAAGCAAGGTTCTTACTCGTCGCCCCTGCTCACCATGTGCTTCACGGCAGACACAATCTGAGAAAAGATGAGCTTGCTTTCTGGTTCAGAGAGCTTCCCCTCAGTGCTAATTTTCCCGAAGAGCTCCCCACCCCCTGCATACTCCATCACCAAGTGCAGCTTGGATAGGGTCTCCACAACTTCATAAAGGCGGATGATGTTGGGATGGTGCAGCTTTTCCATACTGGAGATTTCACGGGATAGTAGCCTCTGGGTTTTCTGGTCTAACTTAGTCTTGTCCAGGATCTTAATGGCCACCTTTTCTGGAAGGAAAAAAAGTACAAAGATGTGCCAGAATTCACAGGAGAATAGATAGAGCTGGAGAGGACCTGGATCCGCTCCTTTCCTTTACTAGACACAGAGGTCAAGTGGCTGTTCCCAGGCTCACAGAGCTCATCAGGGAATGACAAAGCAATGGTTGAGCTCAGCATCAGTGCCCTTCCCTTGGATCAGTGCGAGTCTTCTACCCACAGGTTTTGATGCCACATCCTGCCTCCCAAAAAAAGTTTCCAGATAAAGTTAGAGCTCCTTTGCTAAGCCCAGAGAAGAGAGTACTTCTTGATGAGACTCCGCGCATCTCATCAGCCTCACTGTCCATCATTCCTGTCCACCACCCCCAAAGCCCCATGCACCCTTTAGTCCAACCACTACAGAACTTTTTGTTGTTCCCTGAAAAGGTGCTGAACATTCATGCCTGGAAGGTTTCCTCTACCTGGATCATTCTCTCCATCACTCCTTCCCCATTCTTTACTCTTGTTCTTTACTCATCTATATAGTTTGGATATTTGTCCCCATCCAAATCTCATTAAAATGTAATCCCCAATGTTGGAGGAGGGGTCTGGTGGGAGGTGTTTGGGTCACGGGGGCTGATGTCTCATGAATGGTTTGGGCCATCTCCTTAGTAATAAGTGAGCTCTCGCTCTGAGTTCATATGAGATCTGGTCCTTTAAAAGTGACCAGATCTTGTGGCGTGCTCCAACTCTTGCTCCTGCTTTCAAAGTGCATGTGCCTTCCACCTTCCACCATGATTGCAGTTTTCTGTGGCCTCTGCAGAGGTAGATACCACCATGCTTCCTGTACAACCTGCAGAATCATGAGCTAACAAAACCTTTTTTTCTCACAAATTACTCAATTTCAGCCAGGCACAGTGGCTCATGCCTGTAATCCCAGCACTTTGGGAGGCTGAGGTGAGTGGATCACAAGGTCAGGAGTTTGAGACCAATCTGGCCAACATGATGAAACTCCATGTCTGCTAAAAATGCAAAAATTAGCCAGGCGCCATCATGGCCTGTAATCCCAGGTACTTGGGAGGCTGAGGCAGGAGAATTGCTTGAACCCAGAGAAGGCGGAGGTTGCCATGAGTTGAGATCATGCCACTGCACTCCACCCTGAGTGACAAAGCATGACTCCATCTGGGAAAAAAAAATTACTCAATTTCAGATATTTCTTTATAGAATGCAAGAATGGCTGAATACACCTGTCATTAACCCCTGATGATCCTTCAAGGTGAGCCTCAGAATGAAACTCTTCAGGAAGCCTCTATAATACTTGTCCTAGGATGAACATGATGTTCAAATTCTATGCATTTGGAGTTCCAGTGTACTGCAATCTCAGCTAACTGGTCTGTAAATGTCAACTCCCTTGTTTATCTCCCTCTCTTGCCCCATTCCCAACAAGAACTGTTTATTTGACTTTGTAAGTGCCTGGCACACAATGCCATGTAAATGATACACCAGTACCCGGTGTTGACAGCGTGCTGGCGAGGGCAGGAGGAAATCAACACTGCAATGTGCTGTCGGTGGGAGTAATAATTGGTACAATGGTTCTGGATTGTACTTTGGTATTATGTATTGAAATGCTTAAAATTAGTTGCACCCTGTGATCCAACCATTTCACCTTTGGCTTAAAGAAGCTGATGCATGTACAAGGATGCATGTATGAAAAGACTTCTGTGATATTAGGAATAGCTTAAGTGTGGTACATCTAATTTTATAATAGCACACCATGAAGCTATAAAAAATAATGATGCTAACTTATTTATTAATATGAAAAGATGTTCAATACACAAGTGAGGAAAAATACAAATACACATTTGCATAGAAAAAACTATGGCAGCATATTCGCCAAAATTAAAAAAACAAATAAAGATTTTCTAATTGGCAGATCACAGATGGTTTTCCTTTAAATTTAGTTTTACTTATTTGTATTTTCTGTTTTATTATTGTGGGAAGTAGAAAAGTTCCTTTTTAAAGTTTTCTTTCTTGTTAAAGAATAAGTGTGCTAATAACTTTGTTAAGCCCTATCCTATGTAGCTGTTAGACATGCCATGCTTACAGGCACATAGTATATTCTATGTCCTTGTATTTTAGCCAAGATATCTTTACTAGATGTGTTCACAGGCATGCCCCAGCTCTCTATTGCTTTTACCTGTTTAGAAAAGATTTAAGTTATTAGCCAATCAAGATTTAGTTTAGATTGTGAGGTCTGGCTCCAACCAACAGAGATCAGACACAGCAGTAAGGACACCCCGCATGCATAAGGGATAAATTTCTCTGTTATCTTTTGTTCATTGTACTCTTGTGGAAAGATGGCTAGCAAGGGTACGCTTCCTGCAGTCCAGGAAGTAAAAACTGTGTTGCTGAAAGATCCTTTGTCTCAGTGCTAATTTTTCTTTGTGGCACCAAGCATGTATTTCCAACCATCATGAGTATAGATTTATTGTGTAATGAAAATGATTAATGTTAGAAAATGAATTAATCTCGACTCCAAAGTGAAACATCATTCATATTTTTGGTTCCAACTGTACCAGATTTTGAACTAGATAACAAGGAAGTTACCAGGCAAGTAAACAGACTGACCAGGATCCCCGAGCACCTGTTTGACCTACTTAGGAAATAGCTGCTCTGAAGAACTTTGGCACAGTGATTATTGGCAAGAAAATAGATGCAGCTAGTTTAAAATCGGAGTGTTGTTGGTATGTTAAAGTAGGTCCACTGGGGCTTCTAGAATGGAAAAAGGGTTCACCGGTGTCTGCTGCAGCCAGCCCTTCCTTGCGGGAGACAACACTGAGTGGCGGGAGGGAAGCTCTAAGGGAGCAGGAGCAGAATGTTTGCTCTGGGGCTTGAATAATCTCAGCTGGCAATCAGCCCCAGCAAAATAACCTTCAAAGGCAATCCTTGGGGCACTCTTCTTCCCTTTCTTTTCTACTTTTCAGTCTTTAGGGTTAAGAGTCCCTTCACCTATTTATCTGAAACAGAAACTTGGTTTTGCGCAGCCTGTTGGGTGACCACTGACTCAGGTGTCAGTTAAGGTATCATCACTCTGCTGCCCCTCCTCCCTGTGGCCACCACACATCATTCTACCCACAGTGAATGTTCAAGAGTCAGCTGATGGGTGTCAGGCTGCCATCACAAACCTCCCTTTAGCACCATCTGAATTTTCTTTTTCTCTTTTTCTTTTGTGGTTCTTAGCAAAGGCTTCCCTTCCAGAGCCAGGTCTAGAGTGTGGCAGGAGAGGCACTGTAAGGGAGAATCCTTCCTTAAATTATCTTCCCTAGGAGCCTCGATGACCTAACCTCATCTGCAGTCACGGTATAGGCAGGCTTCATGACATAAACGTATGATCATACGAAACACTTTAGAGCCCTGGTATTCCACACTGTCATTAAGTGGTAGAAACTGCTATTCCATGAAGAGCTAGATCTCTAAATATGTTCTTTCAATAAATGTTCAGTGAGCACCTACTATACACCAGGCAGTGAAAAAGACGAACGCTGTTCTCACAGTCCAGTGAAAGAAAGACTGGAAAAAAAGATCCCTTCTAACAAGTATAGCACCTATTAGGAAGGGATACAGATAGAGAATGGAAAGGCACTATCTATCTGGGTAAGGGCACTTAAGTTGTGACCAGGAAGTGAGCAGAGAGGCCTCATACTTGGCCCAGGGGCTTGGCAAGTGTGCTGCCCAGGTGGGACATAATGTGTGTGCTTGAGGATCCCACTGTTCTGGAAAAGCAGAATGAAGAGGAGTGGCCCAGATTAGCCTGGGGTAGTAGGCAAAGGTCTGATAAGCCAGGAGTCTGCTTTAGAAATGCAGCCTTTATCTATAGGACAATGAGAAAACACAGCAAGGTTTTAAGAAAGAGAATTGTAATCTGAGTCCCATTTAAGAAGAGCACTCTGGCAGCAGTGTGGGAAGTGCAGAGAGGAGCAGAAAGCCTGGGAGCAAGTGGGGTCTAGGAGGGGATGATAGAAACCCCAGAGAGAAGATGCTTTAGGTGGTCCAAGGGGAAAGAGAGAGAAGTAGACAGATGGGAGAGGCGAGCATGCCCTTTTTCCAAATCTGATGAGGAGTCTGACACAGATCCCACCTAGCGGGCAACACATTCTCTAAACCAGGACTCCCAAGGCAACCGTGGTAATAGCAAAGCAGGATTATTGTATGCAACAGGGAGACAGTGGGGATGATGAGTCCTTAAGAGTAGCTGCAGGTCAGGTGCAGTGGCTCATGCCTGTAATCCCAGCACTTTGGGAGGCTGAAGGGGGCGGATCACGAGGTCAGAAGATCGAGACCATCGTGGCTAGCATAGTGAAACCTTGTCTCTACTAAAAATACAAAAAACTAGCTGGGCATGTTGATGCGTGCCTATAATTCCAGCTTCCTGAGAGGCCGAGGCAGGAGAATCACTTGAACCCGGGAGGCAGAGGTTGCAGTGAGTGGAGACCTCACCACTGCACTCCAGCCTGGGAAACAGAGTGAGACTCCATCTCAAAAAAAAAGAGTGGCTGCCCTAGTGGAAGGGGTGGCTCTACTCAAGGCCACACAATGGTTACTATTTGGAATGCAGGCTCAATGTTTTCAAATCTTCTGATTTCTTTTCAAGAGAAGCCAGACATCTGAAATTTTATGTAAAATCTTCCAATTATTAAGTAACAACAAATAATTCAAATTTTAAAACCTAGATTAAACCAAGCAAAATACATCTATAGGACCAAGAGGACAAAGGGATGGCAGCAGGTATTAAAACCTAGGAAGATAGTGTTGTGTAGAGAGAAGCTGAGGCCTTCCTTCTAGATACACAAGTGGCCTGAGTCAGCCTTACAGCGAGAGGTTAGGGGAATAAAGATCAGACTGTCTCCCTCCTTCCTTCCCCTGTGAGGGCTCCATAGAGATCCTAGTCAACTGGAACCTAAAGAACTAAAGAGACTTGATGTAGTCTTGGGCTGAGAGCAGAATGAAGAAGGGTAGAGAGTACATCTGGAGGAGCAGATAGAAAATATGAGGTACAGGGAGCTTAGGGGGAAAAGAGCCGGGATATTGGGGGCATAAAATGAGGGGATGTACCCCTGGTCTGGGGGTTAGGGAGGACTTTTAACACTTTCTCTGGAATCAAAGAGTTAGCTAGAGAAAAGTAGGGAGAGGTTCTAAAAGGAGGGATGGGTAGGACAGGAGATCTTGAGATAGGAAAGACCTGAAACCTTAGGGTTATGGTCTACAAGCTTTTTTGATTGACTTCCTTTGTGAATAAAACATTTTTTAAATATCCAACAACATTAGTTGCTTGATTGATAATAGCCCCAAACTGGAAATAATCCACATGTCCTCAGCTGATGAACGGCTAAACAAATTGTGGTACCTCCATATGAGGAATACCACTCAGAAATAAAAATGAACCAACTATTGATACAACAACTTAGATGAATTGCCAGAGAAGTATGGTGAGTGAAAAATACCAATCCTAAAAGGTCACTACTGTATTTCTTGTATATAATTTTCTTGAAATGACAAAATTATAGAAATAGAGAACAGATTAGTGGCTGGCAGGAGTCAGGGACAGGGTATAGGGGGTTAGGGGGTGGCTACAGAAGAGCCACTTGAGGGGACCTTATGATGATGGACTTGTCCTGTACCTTGACCGTGGTGGTGAATATAACCACCAATTTATGTGATAGCATTCCACAGAGCTAAAATATACACACACACATGAATACAAAAACTGGGAATATCTTAATATCAGTGAATTAGATTAATATTAATATCAAGGTTATGATTATAGTTTTACAAGATGCAAGTTTGTGTGAAACTGGGTAACTGGTACATGTGGTCTCTTTGTACATATTCTTACAACTGTATCTGCATAATAAAACATTTTTGAGCACTACTCTAATATATGTATATATATTTATAAAGTGTATCTATGTACTACTGAGTTATATATTTTCAATATATATATAATCATAGAAATTAAAAATATAATCACAAATAAATATAAAAGAAGGTTCTAATACTTTTTCACTCATCCTGGTGAATCATCTTGGGCATCCTCCGTGGTTGTATGTGCCCTCAGAGACGAACGCCTTTGAAGACTTGAAAGAAGAGAGCAGGGCTGGCCATAGCCAAGGTCTTGTGAGTCATTTCACATTAAGGGCAGTAAGAAGCCACTGAAAGCTTGTAAGCAGGGAGTTACATGATTAGGCTTGCAATTTCTGAAATATCATCTCTGGCAGCTGTGGGGGAAATGATATAAGCATGAAGACAAATTACAGTAGCTTAATCCAATGAGGGAAGGAGGAGATATATAGGAGGTGAAATCAGTAGGATTTGTTGTTTGCCTGTTAGGGGATAAGGAAAAGGTCAAGGTTTCTCAGTTGAGCATCTGGGAGGCTAGTAACATTCACTGGAGGAAGATCTCTATTAATGTTATCACAGCTTTGTGCACTCCCTAAGTTCCCCTGTCTCTCTCCCAGGTTGTTGTGTTCACTTTGCTAAACCACAACCCTGGTTAAATCCAGCTCCCCACTACTCCCTGCCTGTACCCATGCTGTTGAACATAATGACTTGTCTCACTTTGAATTTCTGATAATTAACCTCGGGTGGGCCTTTAAAGCGCCTGGCAGACATACTTTCCTTAGCCCAATAAACCTCATACACTTTTGTATAACTCTTTAATGGCTTCTTTTCTCTCATCACATCTCTAATGCCTTCTTCCAATCCTCATTCATAGCTGCTAATCTTGCTTCCTACTTAATTGAGTAAAGTAAGCAATAAAGGAGAATTTCCTCAAGTCCTTCCCACCATGTATTCCAACCTACCTGAATCTGTCTTCCTTCCTTTTACTTTGAATAAACAATACTTCCTACGACTCCTTTACATGTTGAGTAGATTCCATCTACTCTCATATACTAAAGAACAGCCCTACAGTGGATCACGAGGTCAGGAGTTTGAGACCATCCTGGCCAACATGGTGAAACTCCGTCTCTACTAAAAACAATACAAAACTTAGCCAGGCTTGGTGGCAGGCCCCTGTGATCTCAGCTACTTGGGAGGCTGAGGCACGAGAATCACTTGAACCTGGGAGGTGGAGGTTGCAGTGAGCCAAGACCACACCATTGCACTCCAGCCTGGGTGACAGAACAAGACTCCATCTCAAAAAAAAAAAAAAAAGAACAACCCTCCAAAAATGCTTTTTTTCTTCTCTCCTGCATCATTGATTTTCTCTTCCCCTGGGATTGTTTCCATCATCACACATTTATGCCATTGATAAAAATCTTCCCCTCAGCAGAAACCTTACAAGTCAGAAGGAATTGGTGTCCAATCTTTAGCCTCCTTAAAGGAGTCAGTCAAGAATTTTGTATCCAGAAAAACTAAGTTTCATAAATGAAGGAGGGAAGAAAGTCTTTTCCAGAAAAGCAAATGATGAAGGAATTTGTCGCTACCAGGCCAGCCATACATGAAATCCTAAAAGGAGTTCTAAATCTTGAAATGAAAAGTTGACATGCACCAGAATAGAACCTCTTGAAAGCATAAAACTCACAGGGCCTATTAAACAATAACACACACACACACACAGACACACACACACACACACACACACACTGATTCAGGTAATAATCAACATGATGACTAGAATAGTACCTTACATCTCAATGTTAATATTCAACATAAATGGCATAAATGCTCCAATTAAAACATACAGATTGGCAGAGTGGATAAAATATCACAAACCAAATATCTGCTGTCTTCAAGAGACTCACCTAATGCACAAGGATTCACATAAACTCAAGGTAAAGGGGTGGAAAAAGATTTTCTGTGTATATGGAAACCAAAAGTAAGCAGGAGTACCTATTCTTATGTCAAATAAAACAGACTTTAAAGCAACAATAGACAAAAAAACCAAGAAGGTTATTATAAAACCACCTTTGCAAAAATTATATCACTAAGAGAATTATGGCAGAGGAGGAGATCTGATCTAGTCAACCTCCCTCTTGCCTTTAGCCTTCAAGCTGCCTTAACTATTCCTGAGCTTAGGCTGGGCTAGATTTGGGAGACCTTTAGTTTATAGTTTAAATGATAATAATCTTTCCCAAAACTCAGCCACCTTTGTAAAGCTAACAAGAGACCACAAGACTTAGGAGGAGGAGAAGAGCCTGGATTCTGCTAAGATGTGGATATAAATTATTGCCAGCTATTATTCCAGAGGTCACAGATGTGCAACTCCTCCAATTACTCATGTAGATAACATCACTACTCTAGAACCTAAGATTAGCCTTTTGAGATATCTTTTCAGGTTTTTTGCATGTCTGATACTGATGGCTCCACTTGGACCCATGTGGACCCACCAACCACTCCTATGGGCCCACAGAAGTGACTCAGCTTCCACTCCCTGTGATTTTATCTCCAACCCAAATAATCAGCAGCAAACACCTGGTCTGGTCAGCCCCACCCCTTCCCCCAAACTGCCTTTGAAAAACCCCTAACCTACAAGCCTTTCATGAGATTGATTTGAATAATAACTCCATCCTGGTATAACCAAATGGTATGAATGGTCTTGCATCAATTAAACTCTTTCTTTACCACAATACTATGAATTAATTTTGCTTGTGCAGTGATCAGAAAAAACCTGTCAGGTGATTACAATTATATAATGATGAAAGGATTAATCTGAAAAGAGAATATTATAATCCTAAATACATGTGTACCTAACTATGGAGCTCCAAAATTCATAAAACAATTACTACTAGACCTATGAAAAGAGACAATGAGCAACACAATAATAGTGGGGTACTTCAACACCCCACTGACAGCACTAGAAAGATCATCAAGGCAGAAACTCAACAAAGAAACAATGGACTTAAACAATACTCTAGAACAAATAGACTTAACAGAAATTTACAGAACATCCTACCTAAGAACTACAGAATATGCTTTCTTCTCATCAGCACATGGAATATATTCCAAGATAGACCATATGATTGGCTACAAAACAAATCTCAATAAATTTTAAAAAATCATATCATATCAAGTATCTTCTCAGACCACAGTAGGATAAAACTAGAAGCCAACTCCAAAAGGAATTCTCAAAACTATACAAATACATGGAAATTAAACAATCTGCTCCTGAATGATTTTTGGGTTAATAATGAAGTCAAGATGAAAATTGAAAAATTATTTGAAATGGATAATAGTGACACAGTTGTCAAAACTTCTGAGATACAGCAAAAGTGGTGCTACAAGTTTATAGCACTAAATGCCTACATCAAAAAGTCTGAAAGATCACAAATTGACACCATAACATCATACCTCAAGGAACTAAAGAAACAAGAACAAAATAAACCCAAAGCTAGAGAAGAAAAGAAACGAAGACCAGAGCAAAAATAAATGAAATTGCAATAAAAATATTACACAAAATTAGTGAAACAAAAAGTTGGTTCTTTGAAAAGATAAACAAAATTGACAGACCATTAACTAGATTAATTAAGAAAAGGACAGAGAAGATTTGAATAAGTTCAATTAGAAATGAACATGGAGACATTACAACCAATGCCACAGAAATACAAAATACCATTTGAAATTACTATAAACACCTCTATTCACACAAACATAGAGGAAATGGATAAATTCTTGGAAATTTACAACCCTCCCAGATTAAATTAGGAAGAAATAGAAATCCTGAGCCAACCAAATAACAAGCAATGAAACTGAATAAGTAAAATTTTCTGATTAAAATTGCCACCAACAAAAAAGCTCAGGGCCAGATGGATTCACAGCTGAATTCTACCAGACAGTCAAAGAAGAATTGGAACCAATCCTACCGAAACTATGCAAAAAGATTGAGAAAGATAGAATCCTCCCAAACTCATTCTATGAAGCCAGTATCACCCTGTGCCAAACCCAGGAAAAGACATAACAAAAAAAGAAAACTACAAATCAATATTCCTGATGAACTAGATACAAAAGTTCTCAACAAAACACTAGCAAATAGAATCCAATAACAAATTTAAAAGATAATACATTATGATCAATGGGTTTCATCCCAGAAATTCAGTGATGGTTTAACAAATGCAAGTCAATAAATATGATAAATCACATAAGCAGAATTAAAAACAAAACCATATGATTATCTTAATATATGCAGAAAGAACATTCAGTAAAACCCAGCATTGCTTTATGACAAAAACAATGTCATGACAAAACCCGACATTGTCTTATGACAACAAACTAGGCATAGAAGAACACACCTCAGAACAATAAAAGCCGTATATCACAGACCCAAAGCCAGCATCATACAGAATGGGGAAAAGCGGAAAGCATTCCCCCTGAGAACTGGAACAAGACAAGAATGCCCACTTTCATCACTTCTATTCAACATAGTACTGGAAGTCCTAGCCAGAGCAATCAGGCAAGAGAAAGAAATAAAGGGCAACTAAATTGGAAAAGGGGAAGTCAAACTATCTCTGCTGATGATATGATCATATATAGAAAACCCTAAAGATTACTTCAAAAGACTCCTAGATTTTTCTCTTTCTTTTTAACTAACAACTCACTGATCTTCAACAAAGTATACAAAAACATAAATTGGGGAAAGATCACCCTATTTAATAAATGTTGCTGGGAGAACTGAATAGCCACATGTAGGAGAAAAAAACTGGATCCCTATCTTTCACCTTATACAAAAATCAACTCAATATGGAATAAAGATTTAAATCTAAGACCTGAAACCACAAAAAGTCTAGAAGAAAACACAAGAAAAACTCTTCTGGACATTGACTTAGGTAAAGAATTTATGACTAAGACCCCCAAAACAAATGCAACAAAAACAAACATAAACAAATGGGACCTCATTAAACTGAAAAGCTTCTGCACAGCAGAAAAAATCATCATCAGAGCAAACAACCCACAGAATGGGAGAAAATATTTGCAAACTATGCATCTGACAAAGAACTAATTACAAGGAACTCAAACAAATTAGCAAACAAACAAAGACCTTTATCAAAAAGTAGTCAAATGATATGAATACACATTTCTCAAAAGAAGACACACAAATGGCCAACAAACACGTGTAAAAATGCTCAACATCGCTAATCATCACAAAAATGCAATTAAAACCACAATGAGAAACCACCCTACCCCAGCCAGAATGGTCATTATTAAAAAGTCAAAAAATAGCAGATGTTGGCATGAATGTGGTGAAAAGGGAACATTTATACACTGCTGGTGGGAAGGTAAATTAGCACAACCTGTACAGAAAACAGAATGGAGATTTCTAAATCTAAAACATAAAAGTAAATCTAAATCTAAATCTACCAGCAATCGCCTTACTGGGTATCTCCATTTGATCCAGCAACTGCACTACTGGGTATCTCCCCAAAGGAAAAGAAGTAACTATATCAAAAAACACCTCATGCCTATGTTTACTGCAGCACAATTCACAATTGCAAAGATATGGAACCAACCTAAGTGCCAACCAACCAATGAACAGATAAAGAAAATGGTATATACACCACAGAATACTACTCAGCCATGAAAAAGAATGAAATACTGTGTTCTGCAGAAATTTGGATAAAACTAGAGGCCATTATTCTAAGTGAAGTAACTCAGGAATGGAAAATCAAATACTGTATGTTCTTACTTATAAATGAGAGTTGAGCTATGGGTATGAAAAGGCATGGACTTTGGAGATGTAGAAGGGGATGGGCACGGTTGTTTGAATCTGTAATCACAGCATTTTGGGAGGACGGCAGATGGAGAGCCTGAGCCCAGGAGTTTGACATCAGCTTAGGCAACATAGTGAAACCTACTCTCTATCAAAAATACA
>CAUYLG010065948.1:0-25765 GCA_963573385.1 Cacajao melanocephalus | reverse complement strand
TAATCCTAGCACTTTGGGAGGCCGAGGCAGGTGGATCACAAGGTCAGGAGATCGAGACCATCCTGGCCAACATAGTGAAACCCCATCTCTACTAAAATAGAAAATTTAGCTGGGCATGGTGGCACACACCTGTAATCCCAGCTACTTAGGAGGCTGTGGCAGGGGAATAGCTTGAATGTGAGAGGTGGAAGTGCAGTGAGCCAAGATGGTGCCATTGCACTCCAGCTGGGCGACAGAGCAAGGCTCCATCTCAAAAAAAAAAAAAAAAAAAAAAAGAACGAGTAATGAGTTATAAAACCTGAAGAAACCACATTTATCTTAAAATATTTGAGTTGTTAGCGTACATGTTAAAATATGATTGGGTTCTCTCATTGAAAGGTTGATTTTATCTGAATTCAATGAATGCTACTTCATCAGGTATTTTTAAAATCTTTTATGTATTTATGTTTGTTGCATCTACTGGCATACTTGTTTGTATACAAAACTAAAGAAATTCAGAGAATTTCTCCCTGACATGCACTGTAATAGTTAAAACAGATACAGACAACTGCAGATTATGTTAGAATACAAGATTGTTATTTGGTATGTACCACAATTGCAAAATCAACTTGTCAAGGAAAGACAATTAGACTCCTTCAAATATCGTGATGTTTACACGTTTGATGGCCATAATACACATGTAAATTGTGGAGCAGGATACACAAAAATTATTGCTTTAAATATCATTATTGCTAGCCCCAAAGATAAAAATAGTTGCAAAACATAGCTAACTGGATGTTTTTGTCACATAGCAGGTGTTTGCCTCCCATTCCTTTTCCTCAATAAACAATAGCAGAAAGGTCTAAAGCCTTGACTTTAGATTTGGAGTTGACAACATGCACGATCCTTCTGCCCAAAGCCATGAATGTCTTCCTGTGTAAGTGTGCGTGGGTGCGTGCGCGTGTGCCCCGCCTGCAGAGACTTAAGCTTTGGGATACAGAGTGACGGTGTCATAGCCCTCTGGGGGCTTTGTGCGGGCTCTTGCGTGGGTTTCGCAGTACAGCTCCCCCTCTATGAAGAAGTAGCCCTTTTGCTTGAGGTTGAGGTTGCAGTCAGCACACACGAAGCACTCAGGGTGCCGGTACTTGTCCCGTGCCTTCACCACAGCACCGCTGTTGAGGAGGAAAATGAGCTCAAGTTAAAAAATCATGGAGTAAAAATATGAGACAAAGGAGAGAGCCCAACAGGGAAGGCAGGTGTTCTCTATTTCAGTCAGGAAGCAATGGCCTCCAGCTGTGAAAGCATGCACAGCTGTGAGACTGTATGTCATTGTCATGGAGATCTAGGATATCCACAAGAAACCATCCCATGTTTCTCTCTGATGTTGATGTGTGAATATTTTTCAGATTTTCAAATGAGTACTTTATAGATATTTGTAGGATCCTACTTCATGATCTTTCTCCATTGTTTCTTTGAAGAGGGAGACATGATGGGGGCAAGACCACCACCTCTGCAAAATATTCTGCTTTTGAAGAGGGTGGTTGTCTACCCAATGAACAGTCTCTCTGGTTACTTTCTGTCTGGGTGGTCCAGCCTCTGTTCAATGGAGCAAGAGAAAACAGATCAAAGGGCAGAGATGGAATTCCTTTGGAGTGAGTGGACTGGCTTCTACTGTTAACAGTTTACTCCAATTTAGGCACAATGATTGCTTCTGGTAACATCAGGCACTATTGTAAAGTGGCTGAGGTGAGCGGATCACCTGAGGTCAGGAGTTCGAGACCAGCCTGGCCAACATGGTGAAACCCCTCTCTATCAAAAATACAAAAATTAGCCAGGTGTGATGGCGGGTGCCTGTAGTCCCAGCTACTGGGGAGGCTGAGGCACGAGAATCACTTGAACCCGGGAGGCAGAGGTTGCAGTGAGCCAAGACTGTGGCACTGCACTCCAGTCTGGGTGACAGAGCAAGACTCTGTCTCAAAATAAATAAATTAATTAATTAAAAATAAATAAATAAACATCAGATCCCTTGCAATGGAAGCTGACGGTAGTTTTTCAAAATTTTGTTTCATTTTGTGTAACTTAAACTAGGTAAAGATAATGTATTTCAATTAACATCCTCATGCTGCTGTATTTGTTTCCCTGGGTTTATACAGAAGAGGATACTATGTATACTAAATGTATACATAGTTAACGTACATTAACGGGTAGGAGAGTTTAAAGTGAAGACTATACACTAACAGGAGTGGGGAGTTTAAAGTGAAGTCATGATTCTTAGAAGTGCCTTTTCAACATGTATTTGGGGCCTGTTTTTTCATGAGAGTCTATCCGAAATTATAAGTCAAAATTGCCGATTCACATGATGTGACAATTTGGAGGCACATCTAAGGAGTGACAGTCACAATGTGCTAAATGTTGAGGACCTTACATTTCAAGTTGATGAACAGAAGTTTGGTTTTCATAATTGCCTTTAGTATATAAAGTCCTAAAGCAGAAGAAATGAACTACCGCCAAGCTGTATGGTAAATTCCAGGGTTAAAAATGAAACTTACACTATGCCACTCCCACATTTGTCGCAGAGCGGCAGCCTCTGTGCCCCGCCGGAAGTGCCGTGGACTTTTGTCACGGGAGCTCTCACACTCCGCGTTCCAGCCGGACGGTCATCTGAAAAACAACGCATTTCCATTTATGGCTAGGGAACAGCTGGCTGCAGCTTGTGCTTAGCTTCTATTTTAAAGTGTGCACTTTAACCTAAGGAATTCTGAAGTCGCATCTGCACCGTCATTCCAAAAGGAGCAGGACTGATGCAATCATAAGGGACGCCGTTCTGAAACAGGGCATTACAGAATGGAATTAGTGAAAACATGTATTTTATTGTTGTGTTTGGAGGAAACTGTTACAAAACGCTCAAAGGAGCAGAGGGCATTATTTTTTTCTATTGTGGTAAAATATACATAATATAAAATTTACCATTTTAACCACTCGTAGGGGTGCAATTCACTGACGTTAGGTACATTCATAATGTGCAATCACTGTCAATATCCATCTCCAGAACGATTTCTTCACCTCACAGAAACCCTGTATCCATTCAACAATAACTCCCCATCCTCCTGCTCATAGCCCCTGGCAACCTCTGTCCTACTTTCTGTCTCTATGGATTTGCCTATTCTGGATTTTTAAAGATAGAATCATACAATATTTGCCCCTTCATGTGTGGCTTCTTTCACTTCACATAATATTTTCAAAGTTCACTCATGGTGCAGCGTGTGTCAGAATTTAATTCAAGACTGAATAATGTTTCATTGTATGTGTATACTACATTTTATTTATCCATTCATCAGTCGATGGACATTGGATGTTTTCCCTCTTTGGGCTATTGCAAATAGGATGAATGCTGGCATATTAGAATCTGTTTGAGTCCCTGCTTTCAAGTCTTTTGGGGTATATTCCTGAGAGGGATTGCTGGATCACATGGTAATTCCATGTTTAACTTTTCGAGGAGCTGCTACACTGTCTCCCAGGACGTCTGGTCCATGTTACCTTCCCATCAGTAATGTACAGGGTTCCATTTCTCCACATCCTCACCAATACTTGTGATTGTCCATTTTTTCCACAGCAGCCCTCCTAATGGGACACTTTGCATTTTCGTGTGGCTTTTAAAGGACAGTACACATCTTTTGGGTATGGAGAAGCATAGGTAAGAGCAGGGGCCCTAGAGATTACGGGAGAGGGCTGGAGACCCAGGTCTGTTGCTCACTGGCTGTATGGCCTTGCACAAGGACGTCTGCCCATCCTTCAGCCTCTCACTTGCTAAGTAGGACAAATAAAAGGCCCACCTCCCCGAGTTCCTCTGAGGACTCAATGATAATGTACGCAAAATACTTTGCACAGAACGTGGAACGTAGTAAGGGTTTTTGAGTGTTGTTTAGTTTTTGATGATGGTGATACTCCAGGGTGTGTGGGAGGCTCAGAAGTCTGACAACATCCATTTACAGCTGCATCTCATGATCTGTAAGCTGAGCTAGCCCTTGGCTACCATTAACGCAATTTGTCTTTGGTATCCTTTTATGACTGGTTTCAGTTGGTAGGTACTTGGACATGTTCTGGAATCTCCTTTTTTAAACGAGGCACCATGCATATCCTATCCTTCTGAGCAAAAATTCATTTGGTTCCCGATTAAAATCAAGTTTTCGACTTCCATTCCCAGTGTGTTTGCTGTCCGCCCCATCCCGCCCCATCCCGCCCCTTCCAGTGGCCTCTATCTATACGTTTCGGTCAGCGGCTGCTTACCGGGGCCATCGTCCACCATTCCCTGGAGCACTCTGAAGGAGCCCGACTGACGAGGTTGTGTCGGCTCATTCCGATGGTCATGGAGCATCCGGTACACGTCTGACTCGGGGGGCACCGAGGCTGTGGGCTCGCTGAAACACAGGCACAGCAGGGAGCATCGTCAGATGCTGGGAGGCACCAGCCATGCAAGAGACCACAGACATCAGTACGCAGCCATTACTCTATGCACAGCCACTCCTGAACAGAGGTCTAGTCTTTTCAAGTCAATCTCTAGTAGAGTTAAAAGCAGCATGTGAATTCACATGGCTGCCCTGGAAATGACATTGAACCACAAATCGGGGAGTCACATCCACACTCTTCCACTTGGCAAAATACTTTGAGAGGAAACTAAAAGATAATTGTCAGAAAATAGTAATTAAGAAAAACAAGACTTGAGTCTGATGGATATATAATGATAGATGTGAACAAAATTAACTTTTCCCAGAGAAAAGGTAATATACACATGACAGGAAGTGCAGCAGTGGGCACCCACTTAGATCATTCTCAGTCATCACATTGTCAGTAAAATTCAGATTCACTTTTGATATTAGACGAAAAGTAGATGGTTTAATTTTGTTTTTATTTTTAAGGCTAATTTTTTTTGTTAACCCCTGGAAATAGCAAGTGTATCATTTTACTTGTAAACTGAAAAAAATTAACCTCTCAGGGTTTGAAAGCCTGTAATGTAGAAACTTACATTTTTATATCTGCCATATTGACTGCACTGTCTTTTAAAACAGCCACATTAAAATTCATTTACAATAAAGACAGCAGCTTTATTTTAACATGCGTTCTACAAATATATTCATAATGGACAATAAAGAAATTTCATCATAATACTATATGTTAAGCACTAAATACTCTATTATTTTGTCATTTCATTGCATTAGCCAGAAAAATATCTACTATCTGCAATATTTTTATTACCTATGTCATATTTGCAAAATGCCTTTGAGACATCTTACGCTCTTATTAGTTCAATGTGTTTATCCCAAGAGATAGCTTTGGGATATCATTATTTTAGCACTCTTAAGCATTATAATAATTTAATTTATAAATAGTGATTCTGTAATAGTGAAAAGCAATAAGATTTTATCCTATAATAAATCTTTTTCATCAAAATCTTTATGGCAAAAGTGCTTTGAACAAATAGTTATAACAAAGAAAAAATTGGTCAAAAAGAGACCAGCAAAAATTAAATAGTTGCATTAATAGCCTGAGGGTATTCACCTAAAAAACCTTTATGCACAATAAATATTTTAAATGGGTAAATAACGACCTCTCCACAAGCTGCTATCAGAAGAGAGAAGAGGAATCATCTCATAAAATTCCTCTAAACCTCTCACCTCTTTCCTAATTTTTGACCCCTAAAGGACAGACATAGGGTATAGTATTTATACTAGATTATATATAACTTTGAGAAATATTATGCCAGACATTTGTAAAGTACGTTGTAGCTTTCAAGAGACATATACATTTGGTCCTTACAGAATTTCATTTTATTGCTGACACATAAAACTCTACTTAGATAATTCCTCAAATCACCTTTATCATCAAGCTTAGATATTTGCAATAAATCCTTAGTATTTCAAAAAAGCTCTTCACATAGCTTTCAACTAAGACAATGTTAAAAGACACCAGTAAAGTTGACATTGCCCGCATGTTTAGTTAATATGCCCATGGTTCAAAAAGACTCATATTACCTCATCGAAGGTGCTTCCCCTAGGGCTGTTGAAACCTGACCCTGAAGTGTTTCCATAATATTGTCATCTGAGTACAACTGCATAGGTGTATTAAACTGAGCATGTACAATCTTCACACCAGGAAGTTCCATTTCCAAAGGAATGTTAGGGGCCAGCTTAGCCGCAACTTTCAAGTCACCTGGGCAAATGGTACTAACAGTACTGACAGAAGAAGGGGTGCTGCGTCCACTGCCACAGTCAATCCCGGAGGGAGTGCTGCATCCACTGTGTTAATGACCACGTTACACAGAGATGGCACAGGGAACCAGACAGTCCAGACAGAAGAACACAGAGAACACGTACAGAGAGGTTAAAAGGAATTGAAGACAAAAGTGAGAGATGAATTACATCAAACTAAAACAAAATGTTTATTTGTCACTAGAATTTTTTTAAAAAGGGAAGATGTTGAAAAACTTGTGATTGAGAAAAGTTTAATGAAATTAAAAGGTACAGGTGAGGCTGCATTTTTTGGCTCTGTTCTACTAGGCAATGTGTAAGTTGAGGGTTACATGTAGAATACGTTGCGTTTGAAGTAAGCAGAAAAGATGCAGCTATCCTCACTTTTTAAAAACAGGCCGAATACTTTAATACTGGTCAATATCGCAGACAAAGGATGAAGGAAAATTACATTGGCTGGACAGCCTTTTACATTTCTGAAGTACAATATTTAAAATTAAAATTTTAGTGAACACTGAATATGCAGCATGAAGATGTAATCACATATTCAGGCTCAACATTTCAAAATCAGAAATATATTTCAGTAATACAGTTGCACTATAATTGAATAGTAATTGGTATCTCGTAGGTTCTATGGTAAAGATGATGTTTTAAGGCTATGTTGAAAATATTTTGTTACTATTTTAATATTTTCTATTTTTACTCCATAATTCTGTGAGGAGTGCACTTTAAGACAATTGTTCAGTGGCTTAATACAAACCCTAGAAAAAGCCAATAAATGCTTGTCACCTTGAAAATAATGATTACAGGAGAAATAAGGTGGTCTTTCACTCTTTCGACGCTTATATTTCTTACATAGCTATTTTGTGTACAATTTCAGAAGCACACATGTATTCCCATGCATATTTCCCTTTTCCTTTTAAAGATAAATTTCAGGGACTTATGAAAACATCAAAGGCCACACATGCAAACTGAAGACTAGGGAGATTTCACATTCTATGGGAAACTGGATAGGAGGTCAGTTAACAATGCGCGTGCCAGTGACTAAAAAGTCATTTTTCCACATGCATGACACATACTAAAAGATTTTTGTAAAAAAAAAAAAAGCGTAGTCATTTAAGACAAAGCAAAAAGAAATATTAGTATTAATGTAAACATTTATCATACTTTTCAGTTAGTGTTGCTGTAAGCTCGACAGAGAATGGATGTATGTGGTGTGTTTACGTGTAAGCCTCCAGTCTCAAGTACGGCTCGTATCTGCATTTACTCTCTAGAGGTACGAATGCTAACTTCAGCCCATGTACAGATAAGAAAGCAAAAGGATATTGGGCAGTAACTTTTTCCCCTCCAGCAACGTTGCAGCCTGATTAGTCTGGAGAACCCAGGTCGCCAAATGGGTTGAAAGATTTTTTGTCTTGTGTTATCCAGTTTAACTACCTGCATAACCTAAACCGGACAGGTAAACACGGGCTTGCTCCTTCACTTCCTGCCTTTTGAGAACCTGTTGAAATACCCAATCTGTACATTGTTTAGATCGCATACCAAAACGTCAAGTGGCCTATTTACCATTTTTGTAGGGTCAACACTATACCGATTCTTAAAATGGACTTCGGCTGGTAAAAGAATATGAGTAAATTTCCAGTTGTACTGCAGTTCAGTCAGGATCATATGGATTTAACCTGAGTGTAATGAAGCTTATGAAATCACAGTTTAGGGATTTGAAACCCAGAGTTAAATCTTGGGACACTTCGGCCTCCAAATAATGAACCTATTCAACATGCATTTATAACTACTCTAACCCTACTGTGTGCCAGACACAGTGCCCATGCCTGGCAGATAAACGATGACCGATTTAGAACTTGCAGTTATGCTATATGTTACAGTGGTTATTAGTAATATTTTGCTGCTATGAAAGTCATGTATAACTTTTGATTCCTCCAAAACTTAACTACCAATAGCCTACTGTTCAACGGAAGTTTCACAGAAAAACAGTCTATTAACACATAAATAGACTACTATCTATATTTTATGCATGCACGGCAAATTTTTTTCTTAATTTTTTTTGCTATTTCAAGGCTATAGTTTGTGACTTTTTTCAAATTGTCACAAATCTCCAAAAATTTTTCCAACATATTTATTGGAAAAGAATCCACATACAAGCGAACTTGCACAGTTCAAACCCATGTTCTAAAGGTCAACAGTATATGCATATTTGTGTACTATGTAATTGTAGTTAAGCAAGCATTGTGTCTTCCATTTCCTAGTTCATTTCTCAATCTATTTAGGGGCCCATGTCTATTAAATAAATGAGAAACGAACCCTAAGCAAACAAGGATGCATTTTTATAAATTTCTGGGCCAATTTAAAAAGATCTTTTAAACCGATCCTTTAAATAAACGAGTTTTCGTGGATTCTAGTCAGTGGATATCACCGGGGATATCATCAAGGGTCACCATAACCTGTTCCTGATGACCTGGAAAGGTAGGTGCTAATGAGATTTCTGAGGTTGACTTTGTGACTTGGCAAGGCCACTTGTAAGGTTGATAATGGAGTCAATTACTTCATGCCGAGATATGTCATTTGACAGATTGCTAATTTCTCTGGGGTGTGTAGACATTTTGGGATATGCTTCTGGAAGCAATTTATCCAAAAACCACTCGTAAGATTGTATTTATCATTTGGATCTGAAATACCTTACATATGTATTTAATTGTAGCATTAGCTTTAAAAAATTTACATATTTGCATAGGAAAACATCAGTCTTTTAAAAGGTTTCAGCTTTGATGAAGTAATGAAAAGAACCATAGCTGATAGTAAAACCCTAGGGAAATTAACCTGTTAGCAATTTAGCATGTCCAACTTACTTTTTTTTTTTTTGAGACAGAGTCTTACTCTGTCACCCAGGCTGGAGTGCAGTGGCACAATCTCGGCTCACTGCAACCTCCGCCTCCTGGGTTCAAGTTATTCTTGTGCCTCAGCCTCCTGAATAGCTGCAATTACAGGCGTTCGCCATAGCCTGGCTAATTTTTCTATTTTTAGTAGAGATGGAGTTTCACCATGTTGGCCAGGCTGGTCTCGAACTCCTGACCTCAGGTGATCTGCTCACCTTGGCCTCCCAAAGTTCTGGGACTGGGACTACAAGTGTGAGCCACCGTGCCCTGCACTAGCATGTCCAACTTACTTTTGATTAAAAAAGGTCATTAATAGTGTAGTTATAGGGTGACTATAATGTTAACAACAATTATTTGTATATTTCAAAATAACTAGAGGAGTGGATTTAGAATGTTCCAAAGCACAAAGAAAATGCTTGCTTGAGGTGATGGATACCCCGATTACCCTGATTTGATCATTACACATTGTGTGCATGTATCAAAACAGCATGTGTAGCCCATAAACATGTCCAAGTAATATGCACCCAAAGAAGAACTACATTTGTTTTAAAAGCTACAAGCAAATGTAGTTGGAGGTTGGTATGCAGCCACTCACAATTTCACCTTGATGAGGAATAGTTTGGTGGGAACAAAAAATTCAGAAGTTACAGCAAATAGGAGGCACTGGACGAGAAGAAGGAAGTTGGGACCATTCTTATAATTATTTAAGATTTGTGTACTGGCATCGGTTTTTAAGCAAATCCTCTCATTTCTGTTTCTCTATTCCTCTCTTCCAAATTCAGCTATATTAAAAGGTGTTATTTACAAATGACAACATTATGAGTGGCTTGTCATTATCACCATGTTGAAGGGAAAATGAGATTTTTTTTAAAAAAGGCGATTATACACTAGGATTCTCTGACTTTCCTGACTTTTTATCAAGTTAACTGTCACAGGGTTTTAGTAAAGGCAGGATATGTGTTACTCTAACGTATCACTTTATTGAAGCCTTCTGAAGGCCTAGAGCTTGTATTGCTGGACTTCGTCACATGAACCTGAAAAGAAGGCAAGCTATTAGTTTTACTACGCTTCTTCGGAAAGTTGTATATTCAACAGGAAAACACTGTATCACTTTCACTTTCTCATATCAATATCATTTTAACTTCACACCCAGTGTTTTGCTACTGGGGTTGGGGTGGGGTGGGGGAGCTGTTGATAGTGGAGAAACAGGGAAAAGATGCAGAGGAAAACAGAATGGGAACGAGGGAACACAGAGAGAAGCAGGAAAGGACTGTGGAGACCTGCCAGCACAGGGGGCGAGTCGGCTCTGGACTCTTCTTACCACTCGCTCGGGAAATGTGCACCCACAGGTTTTGATTCCTTTATCCAGTGAGCGTTTATTTTGTCTATTTATAGATGGTTGCTTATTGAGCACTTATTTTGTCTCATTTCAGGTGCTGGGGATATAACGTTGAGCCAGTCGGACCAGGCCCTTGCAGACCCTGAGCTCACGTTCTAGTCGGGGAAGATGGGCTTGCTCAGGGTTGCCTTCGTAAGGCCGTCCTCCTGCTCCTCCGGTCCAGGGCTCCTTTCTGGATCTGACATCACAAGAATTGTCTGGCATAGTTTGAGACAATCATCTGGCTCTGCCTGTAGGTTACTGTAAGGTCTGCACATGGAAATCATACATAAGGGATGACCCACCATCCACAGCTTACGACAGGAGTCATAAGCTCAGGTGTCTACAGGGGCCAGGAGGTCACACATGTATGAACATGGGCCAGGTATCACATGCTTAGGAGTAATGTACGTTTTGACAGATGGTGAGTTTAAATGTTCTGTCTAAAGGCACTTAAATTCTTCTTTTTTCTAAACAAGAGGGTTAAATAAAACATGCCTGCGACTAAATCCACTTATGGGCCACCAGTTTGCAACACCTGTGGTAAATCATATTCAATGTTCCTGTCGCAATCCATCCAGTCTAACCACCAGCTTCCTTCTTGTGGGCTGACTGGCTCTGCTGAGGTCAGAGGGATGGAGCTGAGGTTTCCTGAAGTCACTGTTTCCTGATGTGGCAACACAGGGCACTATTTTCTTTCCCTTTAGGTTGGCGCTCAATTTCTAGAGAAGATATTTGAAAAGGATGATGTGAAGACGATCGGTTTCTCTACTGAGAGGTGAGAAGGAAGAGCTTGCTCCTGACCACTGCAGCTTGTTTACCTGATTCCTTGCTCCTGCTGGCAGGGTTTTCCTGACCTGGGATGGACATACCGACTGCTCGACTCAAAGGTCATGGTGTCCTGGATGGGATCCCCAGAGCCTCAGGGGTGTTCGCTATAAATACACGTGGTGATTGCATACAATTTCACAGCTCTGTAATCTTGTCAATATTTACTTTTGAAAATGAAAGTTATTTGGCTTCTGTTCTCTGCTAAGTGAGTTTGTTTCTTTTTGCTTTTGAAATAAGCTTCGCAATGAGAAAAGCCACTCCAAACACCTACGAGTTACTTTTCCTGGTGATTAGTAAGAACTGATTTAAGAAGCATGCACTGCAAACTTCACAATCTCAGAGCTTATGACCTGCTTCGGCCCGGGATTAGGAAAGGTTTGGGCCGAATATTGTGCTTGTGTTCAAAGTAGTTCACATCCTGTAAAAACAAAGTGTTAAAAAGGCCCCTCAGTGGAAGATGAACACTTTTTCAGATAAAATCAAATGAATGGTTATTGTACAGAGAGGATGATTTAAGAAAGTTGATGACGGAACCAGGACGATCTCTTTTCAACCATCTATTCACTAAATGGTCAGGCTCTGGCGGATTGGGCCCCACAACAATTAGAAACATGTTCTAGATGCTTGTCTTTAAAAGAGAAATCCGATAGTGCCTTTAGGAAAGTCAAAATAAAACAGCAAGAGCTGGACTTTTGAAAAGAAAAGAAACCATACTATTACTGTTAGGTACACTGTAGTCAGAACAGAGTCCAGTACTTACTTTTGAGGTGAGCTAGGAATGAGACCCCGCAGCTGTCCGTGAAGCGCGTCTTGTATATTGCTAGTTGAATAGAGCCCAATTGGTGAGTTATAGGAAGCACTCACTACCTGTCTTTTGTCATCAATGTTTGCAGCTGCAACAAAAGGCTGGGCCCTTCTGTTGTGCGCGGTACCAATGGGTTTGAATTCCTGTACAATGGCAGACAAAATACACAAAGCCACACAGCGCACAAGAAAGCCATTAACAAGCAAAACCAGCATCACTACTGTTAATAAAGGCATCGTTACCCATGACGAGATTGATGGAAAGATTAGAGGAGGAGTTAGCCAAAACTTTTCCGTGGGTTTCTCTGAACTTTACATGTGCCATATTCATAGATCAAATGTTAAGGGTGAAAATGAACTGGCCTTATTTAAAATATTATAAAATAATTCAAACATTGCATCTCTTATATGCCCCTACTGACATCTTCATCTATAGCTTTAAGAAATTCTAATGACTCGTTTGAATACAGATATTTTATGTCAGAAATGAGATTTTTGGCTTGGAAAATATACTTAACATTTTCTCAAGTAGAATTTATATATGCTTTCTCTTCTATTAATGTATTGATAAACTTTCCCCCATTTTGAGAAATGAAGGAACAAAACAAGGGGAATGCACATTCATGAATAACTAACTCCACT
Source organism: Cacajao melanocephalus (assembly GCA_963573385.1). NCBI lineage: Eukaryota > Metazoa > Chordata > Mammalia > Primates > Pitheciidae > Cacajao > Cacajao melanocephalus. Next base: position 12,995 of record CAUYLG010065948.1, on the reverse strand, counting down.
GAATCATTTAAACTATGCCAGGTAAAAATTCATTTTAAAAAACGCCTTCAAAAAGAAAGTTCGTAACTTAGATTAAGCTATAATCTTAATGAAAGAAGGAATAACATATATCACCCCCCCTTTTTTATTGTGATGATTTCATGTTGTATGTTTGAAGACCTCTTCATGTTTACTCTAGTCCCCTAAAGACTAAAGTCAGCAATTCAGAGAGAGAAATTGTGTATGATTCACAGAAGGATTTTCACTTTATTCCTTGGGAAAAGGACCCAAACAGCAGAGCCCTGAACCCTGAGTTTGAAACACGTCTGAATGACCTGAAATGCTGTATTATTATTTTTTAAATGTGGGAATCATGTTTTCCAGTTTTTGTACAGATTTATAATTTTGTAAAGCTTTCGAAATTTTTTTCTTCTAAGCCACAGAAGAAAACCAAAGGGAATGCTCAATTACAAGTCAGCTGATTCTCTTTCCAAATCTTTTTTTTTTTTTAATTTTTATTTATTTATTTTTGAGATGGAGTTTCATTCCTGTCACCCAGGCTGGAGTGCAGTGGCACTATCTTGGCTCAATTCAACCTCTGCCTCCCAGGTTCAAGTGATTCTTCTGCCTCAGCCTCCAGAGTAGCTGGGATTACAGGCGCGTGCCACCACGCCCAGCTAAATTTTGTATTTGTAGTAGAGACAGGGTTTCACCATGTTGACCAGGCTGGTCTAGAACTCCTGACCTCAGGTGATCCACCTGCCTTGGCCCCCCAAGAGTGCTGGGATTATAGGCATGAGCCACCTCACCCAGCCCTATATCTTTCTATTTGGCAGAATTAGTAAGATAAATCTTTCTAACAGTATTTTCCCTTACACATTCATATCAACTTCATTTACTTTTGTGAATGTGACACCAGTGTTCCAGATGTGAAATAATACAAACATATACAATTATTTGAAATAAAACTGGAAAGAGATTATTGTCTTTAAAACATTAAAAGATCTTGTAATATTTTTTTTTCTTCTTTTCATTTCAGATAAGTTGTGGCTTATGCTTTTCTGTTAGAAAACAGACTGTCAAAAGAAAAAAAAAAGAAGGAGGAGGAAAGAAAAGAGAGAGTCTCTCTTCCCTAGGGTCCCTAAGACCGGAGTTTTTCATAGATGATTCTTGTGCCTGAGAATATGAACAACTTCCTGTAGGGACCCCAGCTACAAAATGCTTTCTTTCAGTTCTCCTGAGCAGGAAGTCATCACAAGTATTCCTTCTTCTGCTATCTAGGCTTATTGGCAAAGCTTGCTTCAAAAAAAAAAAAAGTTATGCCAGGGCAATGGGGTGCAGCTTCAAATACTAGCCTAGGCGTCTTTGACTCTACCAGCCCCAGATCTCACGGGACCTGAGAATCTGTGATGAGGTAAAGGGCAGTTTTTCTCTCAGCAGCCTTGGACAGCATGTTTTAACAGCCTCCTGAACTCAAAAAGAAGGTCTGAGTTGAACACAAGTTAGCCTATGATTCTCCAGTGTGATTGAGTTGCCTGATACGTTGTTCACTTAACTTTCTTTCTTCATAATAATGGCTCACAGCCGAGGAGTTGATGGGGTAACATTATTGTAGCTGCTATTATCAGAACGACCAAAGCCACCAAATGTAGCTTTAGAAAAATGCCTCTCCTAGAGCCTGTGAAAATGTGTGTAGCTAAACATTTATAAATGCTGTGATCTAATTGTTTTAGCTGATTTAGTAGTGAATTTGGATTGGCTAAGTTCTGTGATTCACCAGTATAATTAGCCATTATTATGGCATGAAAAACTAGACATAATTGTAAGTAATGACAACGGCCATGAGTCAAGCCTTTTTGATATGAGCGAACACAGCGTGCTAATTGCCTATTTGCCTAGTTTAGTTTTGGTGGATTATAAGTCTCTCAGGCTAATTAAAGAATCAGGCAGTACTGAATCACTTAAGTTTTGTGGAGCTTAGCTTTTTTTTTCTCTTTTTTTAAACAAAGTAAGGTCTGCCTTAAAGTCTTGGTAAACAGAATTGAATTTATAAAAACTATTTAACATAATATAATGGCTTTATGGAAAAATACCTCTGCCCTTATTTCGTCTTAGCCTTAAGATGATAAATAAATATAGGTAGTGTTGTCCTGTAAATGAAGCAACTTCTCTGAAAATATTTGTGCATTAATAATCTCTAGTAGAATTTCTGAAGACCAGCATGTAAGTTAATCAGCTCCAAGCAATTTCTTTGCAATTTTCTGTTTTGGTTATATATATACTGTAAAAGTCACAAATGTGTAATTTGTTTAAAAAAAAAAACAAACCAAAAAATCCAACAACCTCTATTTTACATTCAGATCATAAAAGGAAGTGTTTTTAATACACGCTGCAAACATTTTTATTTAGGCTTTGCAAAGCATTAGTTTATGGGCTTTTAGAGTCATTCCAAAAAGCACAATGAAATGTATACACCAAAAGTTAACAAGAAATTTAAGTAGGGCACTCAGAGGCAACATTCTATCCAAGGCTTACATCATTGTTGATGGTCAAATGTAATCAAAAGACGAAACCAATTAGAAGTCTGCTGTTCTACTTTAACTCATTTTTATTTTTCCTGGAAAAATCACAAGGAACTGAAAATACCAGTAAAAGAAGTGTATGTAACAGTTAATGTAGTCCAGCTCTTGTGTTTATTCTATCCAGACAAAACCACTCAAATCATTCTTATTTCTTAGGAATTCAATATGTAATTATTCCCGTTAATTGATACATTAAAAATTTTTATTTTAAATGCCAGAGGCTTATATAAAGGAATAACATTTTGAATTAATGACATGCTAGAGCTGCCCCAGTGAGAGCTAATAACTTGCCAGAAGTCTGCTGATATTGAGGGTGCCCCCATGGACGGCAGTCCCATGTGCTTGGCATGACCTCAGACATGACAGCAAAGACTTCACCTTTCAACTTCTTACTTGGAGACTGCTCACAGATAAAGACTCAGATAATCTTTACTATTCAAAACCATCTAAAGCAGAAACAGTATGTGTGATTCATATATATACACATATATAAATATATACACATGCATATTTATATACCATATGTATACATATGTATATATAAAATCAAATCATATATATACGAAAAAATGGCAGGGACATACAAGAAACAAACTCTACAAAGTGATCTTATATTTGATCAAGCCATGATGAAGAAATTATATTTCATCACTTCTGAAATTTATAATCACTCCCTCCTCATACTCACTTCTCAAATGAACAGTAAAGTCACCCTTATAATACTTTTTCTCCAGTGAGCAGTTTCAAGTGTTTCCTGTCTCTCACTGGGAAGATTTTGAGGAAACGGTGATTATGAAAGCTTGTTTTATATGGGTTGCCTTCCAGTTATCAAAACACTATAGATTAAAGCTGATTTTATGAAAATATAAATAAATTATTTTATCCCATCCTCTTCTTGGCTGTGTATGCAAACTCATCTTCATTATCTTCTATGGTGAGGATGCAATCCTTTTTATGGAAATGGAGACAGCTTTCTTCTTGTTTTGATAGGAACTCTTTTTGTTTCTGAAAAGCATCTTTCTTGTATTGTGATAGGCACAGTATACTTTTGAGTTGTTCAACTAACATTAAGCAAATATGAGGGTTATGGTTTGAGAATGTAACCTTTGAAGAAGGACAAAGAGCTTCATTAACATACTCTTAGTAAAGAGCAATACTTTGTACTGAAAAATGAACCATTGAACCATTTTGTCTATTATTGTGCAGAAAAATAGATTGTATTCAGGATTGCATGGAAGGCATTTATTCAGGCGCTAGGAGTTGATCTAAACACTTAATGTGCCCTTTAAGCCTAAGATTCAAGTCTAAATTCATAAAAACAAAACTTAGCTATATGATGATAGCATGGAAAAAATTTTTAAATCTAGATATAAACATTTTATATCAACTATTCCTATAACTGTATAAGAAGGCGTCTCCCTAGCTTACATCTATGCACAGGGAATAAAACAGAAATAAACATACTAACATTTTATTATCTGTGGCTGGGCTTGGATGGTGGAATATAGTTTTTTCCCCAACAAATAGATATTAAAATGAATAAGTGTATTTTATTCCAATGTCAAAGGTCACATAACTTACAACAAAAGTTTGACTTGGGTTGAGAAACAAAATATCAGATTTCATATTGCTCAATGGCATTTTGATATTCATTTGCAATGACATCCTGAAGCGTGATATATTAATGACATTTGTTTCTCTAGCTGACACATAGTTGCTGTCCAGAAGATTGCTCTATTTGCAGAGTTGTCATTTTGATAAAAAAGAAAGACATCTTTTTTGCATAGCTTTGAATGACTTAGAAAAACAAAACAAAAAAACCCCTATAACCATAGCTTCGTTTTTCTCCAGTCCATAAGTGAAACTCACAGTTCGACTTTTATCAGCATGTTTTGTTCTAGTTTACGCTACAGGATTTTTGAATAGCAGGGGACACACTGACATTTGGTTATTTTTGTGTAGGGAATGCCTGTCCTGAAGTGCCAAGTTGCGTGAACTGGCCATGCAGAAATCTGGCCTGAGAGTCTCACAAGGAGTAGAAATGCTTCAGTTCATTAGTAGAACTGAAATCATTCTTATCTTGGAGCGTTTCATACACTGGCTTCTGGGAGAGGATGTCAGGAAGAATCAGTCATGACGCAAACTAATGGAATGCTTAAAGGCTCCATCTGACTGGCTGCTACAGCCCTTAACCTCATCTCAACCTTAAAAAAAACAATTTTATCTCCTTTTTTCTCATTTGAGGTATTATAAATATTCATACTTTCTAACCCCTAAATGTAGGACACACGGGGTAATACATGATTGACAAGAGGTCAGAGTATTTAAAATTAGGATTATGCCTTAAAATTCCATCCATAGAATAACCAGAGCCAAATAAATCAATACTCATAGACTTGCAAAAGCAGCCTCTTCCAGAGCTACAACCGGGGAATTACCCTTAAACTGAAATTCTGGAGAGATGTTAGCAAAGTGCGCGCTCCGTCCTGGTCTAAACTCACTTTGTGCTTAGTAAAAACTTGCTGAATTACCTTACATGCCAGGGTGAGGGAGGTAACCATGATTAAGGATCACCAGGGGTTTGGTACTTTGGACAAATCTGTCTAATTGGCCTCATTTCTTGCATCTTATATTAATGAAACTGGGTTTAAAAATTAGGAGAAATTCTTGCATGGAAAAATAATTTGCAAAGGGTGCAGTGTAATATTAGATGTGTGCTGTGTAGGGAAAGGAAATGCAGAGTCCCATCTGGCTGGTCCAGGTAATGAAAAGAGGCTGAGTGGTCAGTAGATGCGTGTATGTGAGCTTCAGCAGATGCGTGTATGTGAGCTTCGGCAGATGCGTGTATGTGAGCTTCGGCAGACACGTGTATGTGAGCTTCAGTAGATGCGTGTATGTGAGCTTCAGTAGATGTGTGTATATGAGCTTTAACTTTTAAAAGCACCAGATAGTCTCTTTTTCTCATGTGTTGCCTCCAACACATGATAAATGGTGATAAACTGGTGAGGGTGGGAGTGATAAAGTGGTGAGGATGGGAGTGATAAATTGGTGAGGATGAGAGTGATAAATTGGTGAGGGTGGGAGTGATAAATTGGTGAGGATGGGAGTGATAAATTGGTGAGGGTGGGAGGAAGCAGGTCAGCTTGGGCATTTCTGCAAAGGGCTAGATACAAGTGAGAACTCTACCTCAAGAACTTTCTGTTTTTCTCCTTCCAGTCTTTTCTTCTAGCAAAGAAAATGTTGACTAGAGGTGTGGTTATTCACCAGCACACCTAGTATCTCAGGGGAGTCACCATCAGCATTCAGATCCCTTCTCATTATATTTATTGTCTGTGCCATCCATTTTATCTTTCACTCACTTACCCCAAAGAGCAGAAAGCCTTATCTGACCTAAGTATCCCACTCAACTTTCTTTTCCTTTTTTTTTTTTTTTTTTTTTTGAGACAGGGTCTGGCTCTGTCATCCAAGCTGGAGTGCAGTGGTACAATCGGCTCATTGCAGCCTCAACCTTCTGGTCTCAAGCACTCCTCCTACCTCAGTCTCCTGAACAGCTGGGACTTACAGGTGTGTACCACTATGCCCAGTTAATTTTTAAAATTTGTAGAACTAGGGTCTCACCATGTTGCCTAGGCTGGTCTCAAACTCCGGGGCTTAAGCAATCTTTCTGCCTCTGCCTCCCAAAGGATTATAGGTACGAGCCAATGTGCCTGGCCCCACTCAACTTTCAAGATTACTTTCCATGCAGCAGCTGGGAGTGGTGGCAGAACACCATTCTGAGAATTGGCTCCCAGGACAGGTCCTGGCAATGATGGAAAACGCACGGCTCATTTTTAGGATCTCCAGTTCCTTTTTGTCAGCTATTTATTGAGCTGGGGGGACTCAGAGGGAAGACAACAGCCTTCAGGTTCCTGCCTTCATGAATATTCTCTGTCCTGCTCACTCCTTTTGGGGCCTATTTTCTACTTTTCCTTTCAGTGGATTTTAGATTCAGAGTCCACCCTCCATTTAGTCAAAACTCTAGGACAAAAATCTAATAAACTCATTTCCTCTAAGGATTATATTACTCAAGATGTTTCTTCTCCTGGAGAGAGTACATTTTAACTGAAAATAAAGCTTTGATCCATTTGTCATGACCCTTGTAATAGCAACGAAGAAGGCTATTACAAGGTCATGACAAATTTCCTTGCCTCTAAGATGTCCTATCAGGTAGGCAGCCAACTATCTCATCAGCGAGAAAGGCCAGGAGACTTTCTGATCACAGCCTGGGATGAGGGTGACATACTGATAATAAGGAGAGCTACTACTTATTTGAGTATTTCTATGAACAACTCATGTGCTAAGTTCTTTGCTTGTATTATTTTATTTTAATCTTTGAGAAACCCTAGGAGATAAATGTACTGATATTATTCAGCATCTTTTTTTTTTTTTTTCCACAAAAGAAATCTGAGGCTTATGGAGACAAGTGGAAAACTTGAAGGACAAATTCAGGAGTTTTCCTGAAAGGGGAAATACTGCCAAACGTAAATTACAAATATGTTTTCAGTTCCCTTAGTTATATAGAAAAACTACATGCTGGGAATATCTAATCAGTTTAGTAGGAACACGTGTGTCAAAAGGGATAGTAAATTTATATATCTGTATCTGTAAATGTTTAGAGCTTCTACGTAGAGATCATAAAATACTTTTCTTAAATAGATTTCTCAGTACATCACAATCAAGATTTGATTTAATTTCAGGTTTTTTGGACCTTTTGAAAGTAGACATCAGATAATTAGATTAATTTAGTTTATTACAGTTGCCTCCTGGGAAAATCTTTTATCTTTTCTAATTCAGCTGTACTAGCAGAATATCACCATGATCACATTAGGCAACACTTTTTTCTTAGAGTAAATTTAATTACAGAATTCAGAAATGAGAGTTAAAGAAGTATGTAAAATGAGATCTGGGCGAAGACCTCCAAGGATGGAAATTCGCAATAACTGTTAGACTGAGACACCTGTTTCAAATGATGGACCTTATTTTTGCCTTGCTTTGTTTTAACAACTTAAACTCCTTAGATTACCTCATGGCCATTTGACAGAAGTCCATCATAAGAAATGACAAAAATGAGTGGACTCTGTAGATTCAGCCAAATTCTTTCTGATGGGAGCACATTTTGTCTTTCAACAAGATGTTCACATAGGAACCCTTCTTTTTCTTGATGTAAGAAAACATGGATAAATTAATCTCAGAGAGGAATGACAGACAACGACTTCGTCAGGTGGCTTGTTCCAGTTTTTCTATTTGTCTCTTCCTCTCCTTGGAAGGCATCCCCATGATTTAAAAGGAAATACAATGTATACCATTTGCTCTAAAATTCATACCTGTGGTTCTGATTCTAAGTTGATTTTGAAAGGATGGGGTTTCCCTTCTTCAGATACTTGTGGAGACCACAAGCGAGTTTCTGCCCTGAAAATAAAAGAAAATTTGTAAACTTCAAATTCTAAGTGTTCTTTCAGTTTTAGTATACTTTAATTTTCCGTTATGTTTGTGAAAGTACTAGCAACCCTCACTAACTTATGCAAAAACAAATTTTTTTCCTTTTTATTACTTTCCCATATAATTAATCTTACTTTTTTTTTTTTTTTTTTTTTTTTTTGAGATGGAGGCTCCCTCTGTCGCCCAGGCTGGAGTGCGGTGGCGCAATCTCGGCTCACTGCAACCTCCTCCTCCCGGGTTCAAGTGATTCTCTTGCCCCAGCTTCTCGAGTAGCTGGGATTACAGGCGTCCACCACTATGCCTGGCTAATTTTTATATTTTTAGTAGAGTTGGGGTTTCACCAGTGGCCAGGTTGGTCTTGAACTCCTGACCTCAACTGATCCACCCACTTTGGCCTCCCAAAGTGCTAAGATTACAGGTGTGAGCCAGCACACCTGGCTGAAGTCTTACATTTTTAATGTCCTTCTGGGGATTCCAGACTAGATAAAAATGACCTGGAGTACACTGGAGGAAGTTTCTGGAGGAAGGAGGCCTGCAATGCACCTGGGAAACAGGAGAGGGAGACTCTGCAGGCATGCTCTGCAGATGACCACAAGGCAAGCTCCCTAGACCTACTTCCTTCCAGTCCTACTGAGGCCACTGCAGAAGACAGTGAGTGATCTGCCAGGTGGATTTGCTACGTGCATCAAGGAAATGCACTTCATCCAACCCTTCTCATGCATCTGCCTGGGACCTTGTGGCTCCTAAGGGACTGTGTGCTTGGCATGAACACAGGTTACGCATAGTCAAAGAATCTATTTTACCCCATGAAACAGCAGATTGGTGGATTGATTGATCCTTCTGTACTACAGCAGGGAAAATTGTGAATACAACAGTAACAGCATAAACGCACACTAACAATCACGATAACAAATTATTATTATCATGGTTCAGTTTTGGATCAGGGATCTGATGGCAAGAGATCAGGCTCAGTTTTTTAGTTTTTTGGGGGGTAGGGTCAGAAATGTCTCAGCATTTAACATGCCCACGTGCATATGTACTCTCACACCTGTAACATTCTTCTGGGCTGAATTCTGTACAAAACAGCCAATGGCAGACAGAATATTAGCAACCAATTTTTAATATAATTACAGTTGGGCAAGTCAAGAGATTCTTTTAGGAGAATCTCTACATTCCATTTCATTCTCTACCACACTGAGAACAGTGATATAGCTAGTTCTGCTGTTCAGTGTTTATGTGGCCAGTAGTTCTGTTTTCATAGTTAATTAACTGGGTGATCACTGGAAACAATTCTATCAGCCTCTTTTATTATTCTAACATTCCAGAGAATCCTTTTTAGAAATGATTTGTCAACAACTTCTAGACTGACTGACTTTGGTAAAGAATTAAGTAGCTGATATATAAAAAAGCCAGCTAAAATACTGGGTCTGTGGCACTCCTTGCTGGGAGGATGAAGCTAATTATAGTTCTGGTTTAGGTTCTCCTGCAAAACAGATCAGATTTAAGCACCATTAATTAAGGAGCACCTGTCAATTTTGAGACACAGCTGGTGAGCTGCTGCTTTAATCCTGTCCTGTGCATCAGCATGAGTCATGGACTCTGTCCCATAGCCGTCAATAGCCAGGATGACATCTCCAGGACACAGGTTGGCAGCTGCCGCCTTGCTTCCTGGTGTAATCTGGAAGAAATCATGGCACTATTTAAAAACCAACATCCTGCAATATGTTGAGTTTTGTGCCTGACATTTGTATTTGAGCCTGGCAACATTTGTAATGTTTCACTGGGCAAAAAAACTGCAAATCTAACTTAAGATAACTCTCAGTTGGTCAACTGAGTTAGGTCTATTTTCTTATCATGTGGAATAATTTTGTTTCTTACTAACCACATTTCATATTGTTGTATCTGTTACTCTCTTTTAACCCAAACATATAAACTACTTTCAATCCAAATATAGCAATCCCGATTATTTATCATCTTTAAAATTCACTTAAAAGGCATGCAGTGGACTGAATGTTTATGTCCCCCCCAAATTCAAATGTCGAAATCCTAACCATAATGTGACGGTATTTGAAGGAGGGACTTTTGGGAGGTAATGAGGTCAGAAGTGAGGAGCCCTCATGAATGGGATTCGTGCCCTTATTTAAAAAGGCCTCAGAGAGAGCTCTCAGCTCTCTTTCCTCCAATAAGGAAGAAACAAGTGAGCCGTCTGCAACCCAGAAGAGGTTCCTCACCAGAACCCAACCATGCTGGTATCCTGATCTTGGAATTCCAGGCTCCAGAAGTGTGAGAAATAAATTTCTGTTATTTATAAGCCACCCAGTCTATTGCACTTTGTTTAGAAATCTGTAGAGACTAACAAGAAGAGGCCAGATAATATGCAAAATTATAACTTCTCCTGAACCCTTCAGAGATCTGAAGTCACAGGACAATAAACTTAAAATCTAAGGAAAGACAGGTGTCTTCAAGCAGACAAGACATGAGCACAGGCTCACCTGCATGGGGCAGAGCATGGAGAAAGATGGGGCCCCCATTCTACGTGTCATGAAGAATTAAAGTAAAATTTTTAATGAATTGCTAAAGATCCAGTTTGAGTTAGCATGAGTGTATAGAACTCCTGGAAACCACAGACACCGAGGAAGTTTGTGTTCACTCATGGTCTCTTCTCCATGAATGAAGGACAGATGAAACAAACACAAGTCAACTAACAAGACAGATTTTAATTAAACCATATTAGTAATTACATTAAATGTAAATTGTCTATAAACACACCACTTAAAAAACAGAGACTCTCAAACTAGGTGATAAAGTGAGATCCAATTTTATGCTGTCTACATCGTTTTTTTCAGGGGCAGGAATAAAATGAAACTTAAGGATATGGAATATGGGAAAATATGGTTTTCCATATTTAAAAATATTAAAAATAAAAAATGTGTAATTATCACTGTTGAATATTCAGTTAAAGGCAATGATTCTTTTGATCAGTATTCTTACTCTCAATTCTTCTGGGTAAATCCCAACCATAAACCTCTGCCTAGCCCTCACATGGCTCTTACCTCGCCTACCTCTCCCATATCATCTTGCACTGTCCCTGTTCTACCTCATCCATGATGCTGTGGCCATTCTGATTTCCTTTTACTTTCTCATGTAGGCCAAGCTTTACCCTTTTTGGGGATTTTCAGGCACTCCTATTTCTGCCTGAAATACTTCCCTTACTCTTCACTCCTTCTCATCCTTTAGGTTCAAATGCTGCATGCTCAGAAAGACTTCCCCAAACATCTGAAGTAGCTTTTCTAGTCCTTCCCCCTATCATTCTTCATCCTTACACCCTACTTCCTTAATGAAAATTATTTGTACTTTTATGTTTGTTTACTTGCGTATTGTCTGTCTTCCCAACTAGACTGGATGTTCTTGAGGATACGTACAATATTATGCGTATTTCTAATACTTCACAGAGTATACCCAGTATTTAGAATTCATAATTAATTGAAGAATCAATTAAAAAGCATTTAAATCAGACCTTATATAAAAAAGAACTAGTCCTATATACCCAAAGAGTATAGCTTTTAATGTTAACTTGTCATTGCTGTGTTTGCCAGTTTCTACCAGAGCAGAACAATACATACTATTAAGTCAAATCTCAAACTGCTCCAGGAAGAAACTAGATTATTTCAAATGCTTTATTTGAAGATCAGGAATTAATTCATTTGCTTTTTTTAATTTGCTTTTTCTAGCTATCTATTTAATTGTAGTTTGAAGGAAGACACAAGTTCATCTAAATAAATAAAACTGCTAAAATAATAAGTTCTTATGTGTCCTGGATCTTGTCTCATTACTAAAATGTTTATTGTACTCTATTTCTGTGATAATCTCACTGTAGGTATCACATTGATTTTCCAGTAGGAACAGTTAATAGAAGCCGGGTAAGACAACTGGCGATTATTACCTCTTAGCCTTTGGAAGGCATTTCATAGCTGTTTTCCATTGAGAAACATTCTCAGACCCAGAACTGTTAGAAGAACAAAAGTTTCCATCCCCAAAGTGACTTGGGGATAAAAATAATCTTAAACTTTTATTTTTTTCTAGATATAATTTGTTAAAATCAGTATTTTCTATTTTTAAATGTCTAAGACTAGAATAACTTTATTTGAATTAAAACACAGGGCCAAACATGATGGCTCATGCCTGTAATCCCAGTGCTTTGGGAGGCTGAGGTGGGAGGATTGCTTGAGGCCAGGAGTTTGAGGCCAGCCTGGGCAAAATAGCAAAACCCTGTCTCTACAAAAAATATTTTTTAAAAAAGCTAGGCATAAGGCCGAGGTGGGTGGATCACGAGGTCAAGAGATCGAGACCATCCTGGCCAACATGGTGAAACCCTGTCTCTACTAAAAAAATACAAAAATTAGCTGGGCATGGTGGTATGTGCCTGTAGTCCCAGCTACTTGGGAGGCTGAGACAAGAGAACTGCTTGAACCCGGGAGGCGGAAGTTGCAGTGAGCCGACATCGGGCCACTGCACTCCAGCCTGGCGCCTGGCAATAGAGCTAGACTCTGTCTTAAAAAAAAAAAAAAAAGCTAGGCATAGTGGTGCACACCTGTAGTTGCAGCTGCTCAGGAGGCTGAGGTGGGAGGACTGCTTGAGCCTAGGAGTTTGAGACTGCAATGAGCTGTGATTGCACCACTGCACTCCAGCCTGGGCAACAGAGGTAGACCTTCTCCCCTCACCAAAACAAACAAACAAACAAAAAACCCCGAAAAACACACAGAAAGTGTATCTCAATGTATTTGCTTTTAGAGCGTTGACTTAGCTTTTCCAATATACCTAAATAGATTTAAGTTACGTAGAAACGTCTTTTTTTTTTTTTTTTTTTTTTTTTTTTTTTTTTTATGTGTGTTTATGTTGTGGGGGGGGTAGGATAAGTGGAATTTTGTTTATTTATTATATAAAATATTTTTAAAC